>JXSR01S032201.1:74975-86158 GCA_000969725.1 Ophiothrix spiculata | reverse complement strand
GAGACATTTAAAGGATTGTTTAAGAATTTGGATGTTTCTGAGAGAGTCCTGATAGCTGAGATTGGTGTTTCGAAGGGCCCAAATGGACCATGGCAAACTGTGAATGAAAATGAATTTATATACGTGTAATACACGACTTGCAATATCGCCATATCTTGTTCCATTAAAAAAAAAAGAAAAAGAAAATCGACCTACCGACCCAAATTTTTTTGGAGGTGCAAGGGCAATCAAACAATTTTTTTTTTTTGGCCTTATGATGTAAGTTTGTAATGATTTTTTTCCAGCAAATAAGGTATCAAAGAGTATAGAAATGTAATTTTATGCTCATTTGCAGGAAGTTTTTACCTGTTTTCTCTTATTTTGTGTTACCTGTCTTTGCAAATCATGTATCAGATGACCAACATCAAGTAAAAAGTGACCGTACAGGCGGGGGCGGCCTGATTTGCAACCCTAAATGGCGTAAATTGTGCTGAAAACTACCCCTTTTTCCAAAGACCTCGACGCCACAGGTATGTCAAAATCAGACCCTTTTACGTCACTTTTTATGATGAGCAAGAGTACCACTTTATTTTTTGAGCGGTCCCCCGTGTTCAGTAGATTGAACTCAGAATTAGAAGTCACCCAAATCAATATAAAGATGCAATCAAGAATAACAGTTCTTACAAAAAATGGTAGTATTTTCACTAGAAAGAGTAGCTAAGATCAGACCTCACTTTTCCAGGAAAGTGAGCGTAATCACTTACCTTAAAACTCACCATTGAAACACTTGGAGCATTAGTTCTCGCCAAGGAAATTTGCACTTCAAATGTACAGTTATAGCTGAGAACACACCAAAAACTCTTTAAAACGTGCTTTGGAGTGGGGTTTGCAGCATACTTGGATTTTTCAAACGTCAAGCCTTGGTCGGTGAGCTTTTAAATTCATAGTTGGTCTCCTGACCTTGAAACACAAACTGAAACTGCTTTTTAAAATCTCCCAATTGGACTAACGAATCACCCATTAATCAACAATGATTGATACTTTTTAACTTTCAGTAGAATTCGAGAATCTGTTTCAAAGATCTCAAAGTGCATCACATGAAGCCATAAAATGCAGGAGGTACAACTCACCTTCCATAAGTGGTTATTTACACGGCAGTCAAATCAAAGAGGAGACGAACACCGAAAAACATTTTTAATTTTCTTGACCTCGCGTCTTTCTTTTTGTTAACTAACTAAAAAGAAGAGTACAACATTAATGCATGTTGAAAATTTCACTTCAATCATTCATTTTCAAGCTGTGACCTTTTCAGCCTTTTAAAAATCCCCATAGGCTACTGTGCTGCAGTTAGAAAAGACAACACTTTCTCTCTCATTTTTCTCTAGAAAGCAAACACATTTGAAAGAATGGTTTGGGATTTGTAACATATACCTGTCAAATTCTTTTTAGCTAAAAAAACCCAGAATTTAGACAAGAGGTGACCTTGAAAATGAAATGTAAAACTTAAATTGCGCTTTTAAGGCAGTGCAACACCTTATGGCAAATGGTTGCTAGCTGCAGCAGGTTAACTTAACATGATACCTGAAGTTCACTCATTCTGAGATGAAACATGTTACCACTGCCACAGACACCACCTGAACATATGCACACAAACAGAAATGCTATCTCAAAGGGGCAATTCATGACCCACTTTTCATCCTAAAGGTCACAAAATTGAGTTTTTCAGCTTGTACGAATCCTTGATGGTTTTTGTTGCAATTCCCAAACCATCATGTGCTTGCATTTTTGAGAAAAGTTTGTGTCATTTTCTAATTACAACATAGTAGCCCATGGAGATTTTTGAAATGCTAAAAAGCGTGTAATTTGAAAATGAATGGTCGGAATCCAGTGATATTTTCCACATACAGTTATGCTGTATACCTTCATTTTATTCAGCTAGAAAAGTGTTGAGGTTTTAGTCACACCAGAATCATGAATTGCACCTTTAACCAAGTTTCAGTGATCCATGGAGATACTCTTATTCAGCATGACAAAACAATACTCCAACATAACTTGGAACCTATACGGGCAAAAACTTGTTAACTACAGCTGACAAGAAATATAGCAAAAGTCAGTTGAATACCTGATTAAAGTCCCCCATCATGATGATGCTGGATTGTTCAGTCAATAACTTTCACCAAGATGTCTCATGTTGTCTAGAATACTGGTCTGAAGTACTGTCACTGCCATTTGGATGTACTGTTCTGACATCTTGAGGTAGATTCATCACATAGTACTGATAAGGACTAGTAAAATTGTTAGTACTGCCCCTTCTGTAAATAAAAGAAAAGGGCACAAATTGTGAATTATAGAAGTTACATGCAATTTCAGTAATTATAAAATATGAATGATTTGGGTGTGTGAAATACTTTTTATTTGCATCTATGTACGAGTCCCGTATACATCTATATGTATGTGTAACAGTACATTCAGAGCCCATCAATTTCCACCTTCCACAATCTTTAACTCTAACTCCAAAATGCTTAAAAACCCATCTAAGTCCAAATATGTCATTCAAAATTTATTTTTTCTCCTGGATTGAAACCCCAATGTCCAGCTATAGCAAGCCACCAAGTATGACTTGCCTTGGCAGCACTTTCATGCTCATATCCACCGTCTATGGCATGTTCGGACTTACAAGAATTACTGGATTTTGTTGGATGGAGGCAGGTTAGGGTTATTATGGTAACTCACTACAAATGACACTACATAGAGTTCATGGAAATACTTGAGGGCCCATTATTATATTACAATACAGTCTTGGCTTAAAAACTCAATCTTTACAGAATTCATATTCTTTAAATCATGCTCTTCTATTTATCCCTTTTCTTCCATACATATTGAATTTCAAAGATAAAAGTTCAGCAAAATACATTTGCTATATCAAAAATCTTATATAAAGTAATGAACGGTAAATTAAGCTAATGGCAGTTGGAGACAGTCACAAGCTCTTTGTTTAGGGACTGAGGAAAATATGAGGATTTCCTATTCTTCTAGCATTTCTTGTCATGGACAAGAGATAGTGTTGGAGGTATTATATCAAATGCATTGGATAATAAATGAAAGATTAACCCCAGGGTAATAATGGCTATCTGAAAGCCATTCTGACTGGTTGGTAACAAGATTATTGTATGGCCAATCAGAAAGACTTTGAAAACAACTACATCAAAAGCAGAAAACTTGTAACCAAATGGACAGGTTGTTAGTTCCCATGTGATTGATGACTAAGAGGGGAGCGTGGCCGAGCGGTTAGAGCACGGGTCTCGTAATACAAAGGTTGTGGGTTTGAGCCCCGGGCTGGGCGGTTTTCGTCTCCTTGTTTCCTTGGGCAAGAGACTTTACTCTACTTGCTCCGTGGTTTCGAAGTCACATAAAGCCATTGGTCCCCTGCACGAATAGACTCCTTAATTGGGTATGCATGTCATGCAAGTACTGTGTATCATTGATTGATTGATTGATTGATATACATCTGCATATAAAGTCTTCATTTTAAAAGGCAACCATACAAAAATATATATTTTGACAAAATGATTACCGGTATATTACATCATTTGTCAAACTATTATTTTAATCTACCATCCACACCCACATATTATCGTAGATAGGCCTAAATATCAACGTCATTTGTGAAAAGTTACATTTAAGCACCTGATTATTCTTTCCTTGTGGGGGGTAAGGCATGCAAAAATCCAAGGTCTCTTCTAGGGATTGAATTTGGGACCTACAAATTATTATATAGATGCTCTTCCAACAGATGCTGTTCCAAATAACCAAATTATATGGGCCGATATACAAAGTCTGTGATCCCTGCTCTAAATCTATGATAAAGGCTTAATTTACATTCAAAATTTGTCAAATTAATTTGAAAGTATCCAAGATCATAGTTTGGAAGATCCAAACCTGTCTTTTACAATTTGTACAGTTGACAAAAATCAATCCAGAGATACCCACACGACAGGTAACACATGGTTACAACTTCATATTACAAACATATCCTGGACACTGGTAAATCTTATCCTAAACTAAGCTAGACAAAGTTGATGGAATGCAACAGGTTTTGCACTTTCAAGTTTATTAGCGGGCATATTAATTTCCATTTCTGAAAATAGGCCCAGGAAAATTAGGTCTAATATTATGACAAGAAATTATGATCAACAGATATAGGTCAATATAGGTGGCTAGTCAGTTTGATAAAGTTGTTTATCCTGAAGATGATCTTGTAAATGTAATGGCTCAAAGAAGTGTAAAATAAAAGGTACACACATAATGAAATATGAGCTTAGAACTACAGTAGAAAATGGACTGAATGGGAATCATCTGAGGTTGCAACAATGTGGGAGGGGGTATCCCTGGGGGGGCACTCATTCATATTGGTGATGAGGTGCCGATTTGGAAACCCTGTTTTTCAGATGATCTCCATTCTTTAGCTATGCAGTTTCCTGAAATCAACGTTCTCAAGACTCCTCAAACAGAGCTGGCCACTCTCTACCTATGGCGGTCATTTATTAGCATGTGAGTTCTCTGTACATCTGCTCTCTAGCCTGAAAAATGATGTTTTCATAAAAAAGTGTCACAAAATTTTTGCTCCATGCATCACCCTGCTATGGATCTATACATATGTTAAAACCCTACTTTTGCTCTGCACTAGGCTTAGTTCCCAAGACCCTATATTTTCCATGGTTGAAGAGTTCCCAATTGCAAGATCCTACTTTTGGTCTGGCTTGTCAGTTCCCTAGCCTCCAAAATTCAGTGTGTTGCCTGTGGCACACCCCGTCCAAATACAATGAGTGCACCCCCTCCACGGTATGAGGACATTTTCTTAGTTGGAATCTCTGTCCAATGCTTCCATCACAACCTCATAAGACAAAAAGGTGATGTCACAAATGTATGTTCCTCTTCCAAGAAATGTTTTCCTCCTCAAAACTGTCAACAAAAACAATTTTGGTGCTGTACTTGGGATACTCAGAGGAATAACACAGTCCTTGGTCACACAGATGGAGTCACTCGCATGATGCATATATAGAGTTCTACAGAGTGTTTTAAGAAGACATCAGGACCTTCCCATCATGCCTTGCTTCCAATGGTATTTTTGTACAAGTTATAATGAGAAGGGTTAGGGTTAATATGAAACACAGCAAAATTAGCAGACCTCATCCCAATTTTACATTTCTTTCAGATATTCCATCCTTAAACCCTCTCATTACGACCCATACATGTAAATCGCATTGGAAGCAATACATGATGAGAAGGTCCTGATGTCTTCTTTTGGGTGTATATACTGATAGTTAAGAGTGGACTTACATCACAATGACCTTAAATCAGCTCACATCATTTTGTTCTACAGTGAAAATAAGGCTGGATTGCTATATAAGTACAACGATTTAGCTGATTATCAGCAGCAGTATTTGTTTTCATTTACACAAGTCTTATGTATACTTAGACAACCTGTGACCTTCACCTTACATGATTGTGGCATTGTAATTACCGGGTATTTATAGTGCACTATGCCTCTCCTGACTTGAAATTCCACGGTGCCTCAGCACAATTTACAGAGCATATACAATTTGTTCTAATTATTGGGTTAAATCACTACCTGGATTCCCTGGGGCCAAAGGGCTTACTGCGGCCTACATTACTTGGCACAACCCTAGCTTGAGCAATTCACACCCTCATATGTTTTAACATGTTTAACAGTCTGAGAACTAACCGACTGAGCTAACGAGAACTATATGGGGAAATATTTGCATAATTGATCACATTACGGAGCAGCTGCATTTCCTCAATAAAGTTGTATTGGCAATTGGCTTTCGGTTTCACCTCGAACATTATAACAAAGATCTTGGATACACACAAATATCCACTCTAGGTGAAGAGGGTTAAATTTCCAGCAGGGAAAAATAAAATAGTAATCAAACCAAGATACTGATGTAGTTTCCTTATCATTTGGCTCCAAGACATCAATCTTTTGAGTAAATGACCAAGCATTATAGTGATCACAGATTCAACAAATTAAATAACTTTTGAAGAACATGTATTCTTACTTTTCTCATTTTAAAATAGAATCTGACAAATCACTGCCATTTATTTCGAGTTAAAAATTCCCTTCTTGAAGTATGACATCAGTCATGGATTATCTTGGCACAGCACACCATGAGATTCAACGGAAACCACCTTACAATTGGCTATGTCAGTACAACTCAATTCCCAGACTCAATGTATACTCCCGAGGCCAGGATGATTTCTTCACTAACTTCCCTGCACTGCCCATGTCATTGTGCTCTCACACAACCCTCTTCCCTTCCTCATGATCAACCTGGGACCAGTTTATCCACACCTCACCAAAAAGTTACACAAAGCTGATGGACTATTAAGATAAACTTTCTAGGCCGCTGAATTCACCTCCCTTGGAAAGCAAGCAAGCCGATACCTTGACGATATCTGATTGGAGCAAGAGTTTCCCTATTTTGATTGATTTGTGACAGGAGATTGTAGACCTAAACTAGAGAGATTAGAAACACTGGGATTAGTGGGATTTCCAGTGGGAAAGCAAATCTGACCTCATGTCCTGTAGAATTGCAGACATCTCAAGCATCTTTTAAAGGTACCCAGGATTTTTTTCAGGGATTTATCAAAATTTGGCTTGAAACCTGCCTACAAAGTATTTGTATATAAGAGTCTATAATGAAATAGAAAAAGAAAAATCTTTACAGTGCATTTCTTCAGCTGGGCACTCAATTGCAAAAGTTTTTTTGGACCAGAACATCATTGTCATTTTGTTTTATCAAATCAGAGCTTTTTAGATTACCAGGCTGAGAAACAGCAGTATAATAGTATCCACTTCATTCTCATAGACCAGTGATGGGATCCGACATCCTTTAAAAAAACTTTGATCTTCCCTAAATCTCTATGAAAACCATTTTATTGTAAATAGTGGACTGTATGGTATGGTTATGGATTCACTCACTAGATATGGATCAGAATAATTTGTTAATCTCTAGCTTCTGTTGTTTTCTGAGTATATAAAGATCGCATCAGAAGCATATTGCTGTGGTTAGTAATCGGGTAGTATCATAGTATGCATTGTGGTCATGACTTGAGAGTCTTGATCAGTGAGGCAGCTTATTGAAAGTAAATTCCAGAATCTTTGCAAATATGAAAGATTATCCTCTCCTCGCATAGGTTAAAAATAAGTAGATACTTTATGACAGTCGATTCTCCCTCAGCAATTCTGGACTTACTTAAAATTCTGCTCTGTACTGAAGTGAGGTCTTTGCAAAACAAAAATTATTTAAGAACCACATTCCTGACTATGTTGAATTGGTATTAGTGGAAAGATACATGTAACATTGCTTTTTACTTGTTAACTGTTATCTAACAACTGAACTTGGGGAAACAAAAACGTATCAATAATCTCTGTCAATCTGAATCCCTACTTAGTCCAAATCCTCATCAGCTTGTGGATTAGCTTTTAAGGGACACATGGAAGCTTTTGGACTGATGGGGAATACTCAAAATCTCATCTTGGTCCATCTGTGATTGGTTGAACAAATCCCCCAGGAACAAATCATAAAGAATATATTTTGACCAATCAGATGACGGTGTTCATTGATTCAGTATCTTTCAGTGTCACAGTTTGAATCAAATGTCACATCATCATTTTTAGTTGTTCCCATGATTTATATTTTTCACCTATAATCCACATCAAAATTAAATCTTACAGCACTAATTCTCTAACAAATTCAATTTCAAAAAGCAAAATCTTTCATTTCTGGAGCGGCAATCATTTCTCATCTAATTGAAGATGAAAGGTGAGAAGATTTCGTAAATAATAGCACATGTGGGTAAGCTTACAGTTCCTGTAAACCTGAAACAACAGGATAAATCTGCAGTCATGTTTCTTGAAATATGACAAAATTGCTTTGCAGACTTGTAACATTTTTTATAAACAGGAACACAACATGTACAACCACAATTGTATAGGATATCATATGTTAAAATGAATTAAGGAACTACTAGAAGATATGTCATAGGAATATTTTCTCTCTTTTTAATTTCTATAAATGTATCTTATCAAACAGTAAAATTAAAATAACATGATTGGTGAATATGCAAAAACAAACTTTGATTTTCTCACCCTTTTCTAGTATGCAGAGGGTTAATGCAAACTGGGTTACCAATGTAAGTATATTTTTCGAGTTAAACCTTTCAAGCCCCAGATCAACACCAAGGATGAATACTGGAGCAGGGAACTAAGGATTAAGATGTAGTCAGTGTTCCTCTGATCTCATATCATTGTTTAATCATGTTTATCCTTAATGTAGCTTTAGTTTTGTTGTAATCTTTGTAAAAGCTATCAGTTTGATAGTCAAAACCCTTTATTGGTTTTGCTTTGTTTCAGATGTAAACCTGATGATGACAGCAATGTCGAAAATATTTGTAAAATAGCAGTAGATTAGAAGTAGTATCCATGTCGGCTCCATTGTACTATATAAACTTTTCAATTTGTTATTTTTTTACTTCAAACTTAAAGATTAATTTGTTAAATCTTACACTACTACATAAGAATAGCATAGCAAAAATAATGCAGGGGATGGGGTTTGGTGGTCAGTCACCCCCACACACTTCTGCTGGTTGCTGTTCAAATGGGCAATTCACAAGTATGGAAATACACTTGGGTCCAAAGGAACCAAACAAAGACACTGCAGCTCTTGCATCACTTTCCTTGTATGTCAACTTCTAAAGGTCACTTCTAACTATCAATTGAACAATTTCACTTTTACCTAGTACTAGATCAAGATACGATGGTAAGATAAAGAATGATCCTTGTGCAAGCTTTTTCTTAAGCGGGTGCCAGGCGATTTTTACCCTAGATGGTTCCCAACTTTTTGCACCTGGTGGGACAGAAAAAATGAGACCCAGGCGACAGTATTTTCCCTACTATAGGGCCCAGGTCTTGCCATGTACATTTTTTTGTCTCTAATCCCAGCTAGCCAAATAACGTTCTCTGAACGTTTTGAGAGCGTATCATTTACGTTTTATGGACGTTTCAGTAAAACGTTTTTAAAACGTATTTTTGTGGAAGTAAAAGCACGTTTTACGAACGTTGTTTTACGACGTTTCAAAAACGTTAAAAGAACGTCAAAAACGTATTCTGAACCTTCCTTTCAGTTACCCATAACCTATAGAAGCACGAAATGTACGTTCTGTAAACGTATTAGAAACGTCAAAAACGCACTGAGAATTGTTTTATTTTCTCGTCAACAGTATACGGCTCATTGACCTGTTCCACTTGAAAGCTGCAACGGTGCATATCATTCCTGGACATGTTGGTGTTGAGTTAAAACCGTGGTTTAGCAAAACACCTTTCTGGAATATGGGCCATTAAGTGCTGACTCATGGTTATGTCTAATGTGCTTGTTGTGCCTGTAATATGAACTGTCAATCCCGGGTTGTCAGTGATCAGTATAATCATGATAATAGGCAAATAAGCTTCAAAATATTAACTACAATGTCTTCCAAGATCATCCATGGATTGCAAGACATACAGAGCCAGACGTTGCTTGACATGACAAGTTACCAATGCTGAAGGACTAAGTGGACATGAGTTTAAACTTAACAAACAACAAAGCCAGACCAGATTGCGCCAATACAGCTTCTCTCAATGTATGTCATGTTTGGAACAAGCTTCCAGTGTCTCTTGTCCACTCCATGACTGAACATTAATACGTTTAAATCTGGTGTTGATGACTTCCTCTGCAAGAACATTGACAAATACAGTTATACAGGAAGTACATCCCAGGAACAGATGATGTGGAAATCTTAATTTTCTCCATCTGTCCATTTATAACCAAACTTTAGTTCATTGCATTCAGAACTATTTTATTAAGTACCAGTGAGAAGATGGATGGGCGTTATAAGGCCAAAAATTAGGGATGTCAATAAGTGTAGAAAATTCCGTGCTGGGTTGAAATTTGTTTTTAAGTTACTTTAAACTCTTCATTGAGGGGTGCAATGACTTTTAAAATACGGTTAATTAAAAATATAATTATTGAAACAAATGGAGTTTCTTTTAATATTGAAGGGTGTTTTTAAAACTTTTAATATTTAATAATAAAATAAGTATATTACAGGTGATTGAATATTTGCATGTTTTCATAAATGAGCAGCTCCGTGTGAAAATAGACCAGAGGCCGCCGTTCAAACACCAAATTAAGCCCCATTCCGCTGCATAGCGCGTTGTAAACAAATGCATTTTCCGATGTGATTTACTCATTTTTAGGTAAAAGTAAACAACTACTGTAAACGGGAGAATTTTCTGAGAAAACCAGACAATCGCAATGTTTTTGCGCATGTTAAATTAGCGTTTTAAAGCTTCATTACATAGACCTACACATAAAATGAATGTATTCGCGAGGTGTTATATTCGCAGTTAGATGTTGATTTGGGAAATTCACGAAAATAACCCTGTTTACAGTATTTTGAAGGAGATAGGTCCCTTGTTCCATTTCTAAAGGACACTTTTTGGAAACCACCTTTTGTTCTTGACAGCAGTCGACCAAAACCCCAGACCACCGCCCTGGTCGGAGATCTCTCAATCTTTTTGCAAACCCTGGATGACACAGGACTTCTACAAAAAAGTATCTCACATCACTACAACTGGTAGATATTTGTGATAAAAATGGTGTGTTTTTTACTTTCAACGATGAATGAATCACTTCGGAAATTGCATTTCAAATTCCACATCGTCCCACAGGTTTTTATTAATCATCGGTGCAGATATTTTCAATACGAAGCGCCACATGGATTTTTTGGACCCTTAGCTATTGTCAGGCTCTAGTAAAAGAAAAATGTTTTAAGAAGAATCAATTTCTTAGTGTGTTTGTCATTTTTACATGTACGTAAATTCCTTATGTTGACATTTTCTCCAATTCACCCCTATTATTATTAGCTCAAATAGCGCCAAATTTTTTGGACAAACACTAACCTCCGGAACCAGTGGCGTAACCAGAAATTTTCAGTTGAGGGGGCGAGCAGGGGCAAGACAATTTTGCAGGGGGGCGAAAGAGGGTTTTTTCAGACACAAAAAGGTACACCCCAATTTTTTTCATGTAGCAAATCATCAAAATTTTGCTTAAATTCATAAAAATTTGTACTATTTTGGTGAA
>JXSR01S032200.1:0-14046 GCA_000969725.1 Ophiothrix spiculata | reverse complement strand
CTACGCATTATAATGTACACTGTTTGGTAATCGATATACATGTATTTCAATGACCAAACCAGTGTACGTTATTAGTTCGTTTTTCGTACGTTTCGTGATGTGTGACAGAGCATTTAGTAACAATTTTAAGTTTGCATAATGATGCAAAATCACCTCATTGGCTAGTTACCAATGGTTACCGGTGTAAAGGTAATCAAGGTTCCCCTGGAATCAAAGTCGCCATCCTTTGACTATAACGGAATAAAGCGTGAAACTAATATTGCGTGAGAGTTGTTAGCCTACACTTTATTGTGCAACCCGGACAGTAAGATCAGAGGACTACCATTCCTTTTAAATTGCTCTCCATATATGACATCCCTATAAAAAGTACATTAGGCATCAATTACAGCCAACAATTTTCCTTGTCAAGCACGTAGAGATGCCATCATAGTGAATTCATTGACTACAATAACCGATTGCTCAAATCAGTTTAACTTGTTCAGTACACAAATTGTTTTAAATACGAGCAGCAACATTTATGATGACTTCATTCTGGGATGTTTAAAGACATTATTGTGAATCAGAGTTACAGTTAATTGATAAGTTTCAATCTGTATCATGCAATATATCTTTTGATACTTTGAGTATATCAAATCATCCAAAAGTACAGATGTTAGTGTTTCAAAAGTACGTTTTTAGTTCAAAGTCTGTTGGAAAACAAAACCGACAACAAGCCTTCTCAAATCTAATGGGGAATTTGCTTCTATGGATTTTGAAATTATTGTTAAAAGTGTAACACGTAACTATGGTAACGTAAAGTCAAACCACAAGTTAAATATTTAAGAGAGAAACAACGGTCATCAACTTTTCCAGCCTGAATAAAGACATTTCTGGCTACTGCTTTAAATCACATGATTCTATCCTGTTCAAAATAGGTATAAAATGTCTAAACATCAAAAATCCAAGCAATTAAACAATAGGATGGGTTTATTGAAAATTTAAATATTTTAGCTATTTGGTATTAGCGGTATCGTTATATTTGTTTAACTATTTAGCCTAATCATAAAATGACCGATTATAAGGTACTGGTTGTACATTTTGATATATCAACAATGACAATCAGAATAATATTCTTTCACACCTGTCAAAAAATTGCTTTTCTGCACTGTGTACATATATACATACAAACATCTGTTTTAGCATTGAAATAATCAAGAAATCTTTATTTTTCATGGTTGTGAAAATCTATCCACGGACATATGTCCTTTAATGCCAGGTTGTTCACTTCAGGTAACCTTTTACTAATAACACCTTTTTCACTTTTAGTGCCAACCTATTCAATGTTTTAATCTGTCTTGATTACTTAAATGAAAAATGTGTGAAAAACAAAATAGTTAACTGTCGAGTTCGTGTAAACAATTAAGACATTAAGGTACCACACTAAACACTTGAGAATGCAATAAAACACCATCACCACCACCACCACCACCACCACCACCACCTCCACACCACCACCACCACCACCACCACCACCACCACCACCACCACAACAACAACAACGACAACAACAACAACAACGACGACGACAACGACGACAACAACAACAACAATAACAACAAATGTATATAATAATGATTCTATAATTATTGGAACTATTTCAAAAATCTTTTTTATTTGCCCGTTGCGTTTTGTTTTTGGATGAACACCCAGTTTTAAATGTTTCAATACAAGATCTATGGTAAGACTTGTAATAGGGCGTAAGACTTGTAATAGGGCGATTCTAAAGTAACGTTTGTGACCAAAAAAGTGAAAATTTCACTTTTAAATGGCTTCAGTTCCTAGTACAGACATTCTATCCACGAGTTTGTTGTTGATAATAGTGCCCACTGGTGGGACAAAGATATGTAGATGTTTGAAAATAAAGGTAATTGCCAAAATCCTGAATAAATTTCATGTAACGTTCGGTAACGTTTGTGACATCGCACGGATATGGGTTTTTTGTTGTTGCTCTAAATGACTTGAAAGTTAAACTTCTCTGTCATGTTAGTGAATTTGTATTGCGCTTTACACAGACGATGGGTGACATATGTGTACCGTCGCGGCAAAAGGGACCAGTTGTCGGCAACTTCCATTTTGCGCTAGAGGCCGGTAAAGTTGAACTATACCAAAATATGATGGGAAGGTCAATTTTGAGTTTTTTGTGGAAATGAAATCTTTGAACCCTTTTGTATCCAAAATGTAAAGATGGTTAATCAAATATAACGACTAACTTGTAAAAAAGTGTGATTTTTATCGCTATGTCGAATCGTTTTCATCATGAAAATGTGAAAATTTGTGTTTTGACAAACGGTTATGAGTACGATTTTATAATTTGCCAAAACTCGTCACCCAAAGCTCCGATTTGCATGATTTTGGTATCATTGAAAAGGGAATTAAATGAGCTTTACCACCATATGAAAATCTCCATATTTTGGTTTTGACCCAACTGGACCCTTTTGCCGCGACGGTACACATATTTACAAATAATTCCATGAAGTTGTAGGAAATTCTATTGTCAGGATTTCTTTTAAGGTATTGTTTTGTTTGGTTACGTTTGAGTCAAAACCTGAGCTCATTCATGCACGGATAGAAAAACTTCACAATTTCTGTTTGTGAAATACTTCCCACGTTACAATTAACAAACATATGAGTAAAAACCTGCTTATATGTGACCGTCCCGCCCGTATGAGCAGTAAATGCCAGAAATTTCATTTTGTGCTACAGGTGAAAATACATGTCAAGGTCTTATTTTGCCGAAATTGATTTTTTGACAGATTCACAATCCTAGTGCTTACTACAAAATACCAGCAAAGTTTCATTTCAAGAAAATGATATGAAATGTGATTGGCATATTCTTAAGACGATCAACAGAAAATATAGGGCTTACTAATCTTTGAATGCGTTTATTTCAGTTATACATTTTACTCCCTGACAACCTTTGACGGACTATAACTTGACTTCTGGAAGTCGTGTGAAGTTCATTAAGGTGTCATTTTAATCCTTAAAACATAGTCTTTGCAAATAATTAAAAAAGTGAAAATGACAAGAGCTGGCATTTACTGCTGTTTTGGGCTGGACGGTCACATATGGTTAAATAAAAAGGCTGATTTTTTGCTTGAAGTTAAAAAAGGTTTCATTTTCCGTGGAATCAGCCAATAACTATGTAATATTTTTATTTGGAAAATGAGCTTTTGATATTGATATATACATTTCAAAAAATATTATATTTGGTATACTTGAAGCATTTATCATCACATCAGCAATGATCAGCTGTATCTCGTCATTTTATCTCAATGACCGCGGGGTTTATAGTCAGGGGCCTGGATCTGTCAAAATACATTACTACAGGATGTAACGTCACCCACAAACTCACTGTGCAGTAGGTAACTGTACAAGTCTGTTACCTGGGAAAACAGAGATTAAGGAATTAAAAGCAACACACTGCAGACGAAGGGAAAGGTCGTTTATTTTGTTAACGTCTATTACCTTATTACATTAGGGCGATTCAGGGTTACGTTTGCGACCAAAAAGCATTGACATTCTATTCACAGGTTTGTTGTTGATAATAGTGCTCACTGGCGGTAGGTCAAGACATGTAGGGGTTTTTAAAATTAAATTTAAAAAATCATGTAACGTTTGGTAACGTTTGTGACATTGCACATAATTTTTTTCTGCTATAAATAACCTCAAAGTAAAAATTCTCAGACGTGTTAGCTAATCAACACTGTAAGAAATGTCCGTAATTTTAATGTTGCCCGTAATCTATTTCAACCTTAAGGCTGCATTAAGATTATAGAGAGATTGCGAAAATAAGTTTAAGGTTACCATAATACTTACCGATTTACGTTACGGTAACCACTAACTTTAATCAGCTAAATTATATGACACGCACGTTGATCATCATCTGAGTTATCGACGTGCATGATTTAACTGCATATCCAAGTACCATTCAATAAATTGTCCCAACTTCATCGAGTATGTAACGGGAGTTTTTAAACACAAGTTCCTTCTTGTGCGCGCGCAGCATCTCGTGGAAAATCGATCTGATGTCCTTGGATTGCACAAAAGATGATTTGATCAACAGTCAATTTACAAAAAACACACTCCCCGCCAGCTTTGGTCAGTATCTCATAAAAACTGATTGTTCCTGTCTTTGCTTATCGGTATTCAGTTATTATGTTTAATCATGACAATGTCATTTCAATTGAAATAAAGAAAGAAGCAATTTTGGCAAATGAATAGATCGGTAGAGATACTGGTAAACACGTCATAAATGATAAAAGCTGGTCAATGTTACCACTAGAGGAATGATTTTTTTTATTTATTTATTATTTTATTAGTTCATTTATTTATAAGTTTGCTTGCAATATCACCTTATCCATTTAGCGTTCAATTCACGTTAACTTAGCGGGAAATCTTGCCATTTTTACGTTATTTCTTCATCCATCGGATCAATGAACGATTTAAAGATAAGGTCAACGCAAATGCAATCACAACTACCAAACACACACAAAAACCAATGGCATCCACTCAAGCAATGAATAGTGCTTGCCAATTTTCCCAATTTAAGCTCAAAATTCTGGGATTGTACAATCTCACACACGTGTTTTATCTGGCGTTTATTATAGGTTGCTTGTTTTACCATATTTTGATGTGTAAATGGCATAATTTGTATGAATAAAATAACACAAGGCGCATATCATCAGAGTGTTTAGCTCTGATTGAAATTTAGTTCAATATTGAAGGTTTGCGCTGACGGTAACGTAACAGCTGCTCATTTGCATTTTGAATAGAAAATAAGATTACTGATGAAAATAGCATTACCGTTGGATCATCGTAACCTCTCTAATGCTACATTTAAACGATATTTATTGTATTTATATTGTAAGACTCAGTGTTGTTAGGGTTGATATTAAAATGATATACTGTGTAACATCCATTGTTGTTGTTGGTAAATTATCGTGTGATTTGTCCAAATTGATGAATATATTATATTGATACAATCATCATCAGTCTCAAATTTGAAGTTGAAGGTATCTGATGTAGCAACTGAATATAACAAATTATTATTTGATTTTTGTGTAGTGTATTTTTACTTCTATATTCAATAAACGACGGCAGTGCATTCACTTCATTCAATTCCCAAAAAAGTGTCATATATATCATGAAGACCACGAGAACTGAAGGTCATGTTTCACTGCGAATAATCTAAAAAAAAAAAAGAATGTGTGTTGAAAACATCCCCTTTTACAATAAACGTCGTCGCCGCCACTGATGGGTCAAAATCAGACCCTTTTACGCCGGTTTTTTTTTATATGGTAAGCATACCTGTCTCTTTATTCTACGAGCGGTGGCCGGGATTTTAATCCTGCCTTAAAAGTAAATGATATGAAATGTGAAATAAATTGCCATATTCTTAAGACGATGAACATAAAAATACAAGGCTTTCTAATCTTTGAACGCGTTTATCTCAGTTATACGTTTTACTCACTGACAACCTTTGACGGACCTTAACTTGACTTCTGGAAATCGTGTGAAGTCCATTAAGGTGTCATTTTAATCCTGAAAGCATGCACTGTTATACTGTTGGGCAATTATTTAGCGTTGGTTAAACTATGAACAACCCAATTGTTGGGTAAATAATATTAACCAACTGTTGGTGAAATTGTACCCAATATTTGGGTAATTAGCAACAACTTTCACCCAACAGTTAGGTAATTAGCCAACATTTTACGCAACGTTGGTAATTATTTACCCAGAAGTTGGGTTGTTCATAGTTGAACCAACGTTGGGTAAATTATTTGCCCAACGTTCTAACAGTGTGGTCTTTGCAAATAATTAAAAAAGTGAAAATTACAAGAGCTGGCATTTACTGCTGTTTTGGGCTGGACGGTCACAAATAACCGATTAGCAATCGAGTTCGTGCAACAGTTTACGATATTTAGGTACCACACTAAAAACATAAATTAAACATCAAAGTGCAGTTTTGTAACTATTGGTAGAATTGCGCCGTTCTTGAAAAAAGAAAATGAATGGAGTATTGCCATTCAATGGGAAAATTTTGTCCAAATGACACAAACCTACACCTCACTCAAAATCAAACGCATTAAAAAAAAAGCAAAACAAAAAACAAAAAACAAACAAAAAACACCACACACGACAACAAAAGCTTAAACAATAATTATTTTCTGATTTCAGTGTAAATATCATCCTTTCATGTGCTTCATCCTCTAAACTATGAAACAGGTAGACCATAAAGAGTATTAGAGCGGCAGAAGCAGACTTCATCCTTGGTACATGTACGGTACATTAAAAGACTAATTCAATTTCATTTATTTGTCATTTTCAGCCATTACCGGAGTCATCTACTTAAGGTAAGAGTGAACTGATCATTGTAGTCGATTTTTTTTAAAACAATTGGCTTGAAACTTGGCAAAGACGATATACGATGGGGGGGGGGGGCCTTATATAGGAAAATTACACATTCCAACGATACTGAGGTAAACTCCTACGGTTTTCCACCGTAGGGGTAGGCTCTCGGTTTCCATCGTCTGCCATTCTGTCCCTGCTTTGAAGTAGTTTGTGGATCCCATAATTGCGGATATCAAGGTGTAGAAATAATAATACAATATTGTATATATGTTGTTATTTTTTTTCATTTATGGGACAGGGTAAGGGGCACCTTCATCGTTTGAATTACAGCAAATAGGGCGAATTTTCAATTTCATTTGAAGGAGAAAACTGCAAGTTTTGCAGTTGTGTACGACGTCTTAAACACATTAACCCTCGTTCCCTTATGCTATTTTCTTGTCGTCACCGAAGAGGGGGGGTGGGGGTGTTGTGAAAATGAAATAGACGTGCCAAAAGAGTGGTTTATTTATACCATAATATAAGTATAGGGTAGGGAATCCTGTTTCCATTGATACCAAAATCATGAAAATCGGAAAATTTCGCCGAAATCGGATTTTTAGCGAAAATCGTCAAAACCCCCCAAAAATTCGTTATTTCAATCGGGTGTTTTGCTAATGAATACAGGAAATGGTAGTTCTAACAAGACTTGTAAGTTTAAGCTTCTTAGCATAAATATATTTTTCAAAAAGGCGACTTTTATATAAGGGGGGAGGGGGCCTACCCATGGACTTGACGGTTGACTTGAAGGTGGTACACCGACGTTTTTATTTCATCAAAATGACCACAAAGGATGTAAAAACAATTAATTTGATGCCCGGGGTCACTTTATTTGGCGTTTTGGGGCAATCGGCGACAATCCATTAGGGGGTGGTAACCACCCCCTTTGGTGGACGAGTGTTAATTAATTTGGTGGTTTAGCAGCTGATGCCACTCAAATCAGCTAGGACTGTCATAGACATGGTTGATTCTGACAGTGTAATGGCATCACCAAAATCGAAATCATTAAAGACCATAGCTAAATATATCTAAGTAAACGAGGATGTTTAAAACATCTTTTGTGTCAACATCTGCTGTTACTATCTTTACAAGAAAGTCTAAATGATAAAATAGAAGGAGAGAATTAATCGCCTTGGAATACACCCGTTTGGACTTTGAAAGAGTCTTAAGTATTCCCATCTACCATCACGACACAAGTTTTTGCAAAGTATGTATAGTTAGCTTCGGCTGTTTGAAGTCAGGGATTTTTATTTAAATTTACAATGTGTTCTTTATAAAGAGTCTCTTTATCTATTCGAGTCAGCCGAAAGCTTAGCTATGAGAAAAATGCAGCAAAGGAACATATTTATATGCAAAATCTATCTCTAATAACTGATTACAACAAGAGAAAAAGTTTATTTATTTCAATATAATGCTGCCACATATTACAATCGAATTTTCTATAGATTAATGGTTCGTTGCTGGTCGTATCACAAATGCTATAATAATGTCCGTGCACTTAAAATCGTTTGCGTCAATCGATGTGTTTAGAGGTGCTACTTACACCTAATGATTGATGAATTTTGTATTGTTTTCACCTGGCTATTTATTGATTTATCAAATGGAAATTAAGTACCTTGAAATAAGAGGAAATTAAACATTGTTAATCAATTCAATTGTTTAGAAAAACCTTTGTTACTCTCTTCACTATTTTTGCCTGAAAACATCAATTATTTTAAAACGGCAGATGTATGTTTGTACGGTTAACCAATTACCTTATGAAAAAGTACGTGTGTGCGCCCCTTATACTTGACTTTAGCAATCGTTAATGGAATTTTGAACCTACCCTCTTGAAAGGCCGTCAGGTATTCGTGGGTTACAAAACCATGATACGATGTCAACTCGATGTCAATTTTTGGGGCCCCAAAAATAGAGAACGATAAATATTTAACGTATTTAATCAATGTGAATCTTCAACCCATGTTTTGTATGTATCATTTGCACTTGTTTTGTATTTAGTTTTCTGTTGAGAACGTCTTCCGAAAATGATAACAAAGGATGCAACAGAACGATTTATCGGTAATTGGTTATGCAACAACTTAGAATATTTCTAAATACAAAAAGATATATTGACATTTTCTTAGCTTTACTTTTAACCTTAACTAGGCAAGTCAATGGTTCATGCTACCAAAAACTATATATAGGCAAAATATTGACAGTCTTGTTTGGGATAAAAATTTATTTATTTATGAAAATATTTTGTGAAACCTTCCAACGTTTCCACCTGACCGGTAGTAACATATAATAGCAGAGGTTTTGAGCGACATATTTTACCGATGTCACATTTTTATTTGCTTTAAGATACTCATTTCTAACAGCTAAACTTTTAGAAATGATTTATTGACTTTGATAAGTGCCATCGGTGCTACCCTATTCGACCGGCTTTAGCTGATGGGGTATTCTTAAAGCATGTATTTATCACATAAGCAAGTTATCTGGTCACTTTATCTCGATGACCGCGAGGCTTGTACTCACGGGCCTGGATCTGTCACAACATATTAGTATAAGATTATGTCGCGTCGCCCACAAACTCTCTATAGAGTAGGTGACTTTATTATTTACAAGTTTCTTACCTAGGAAAAAAGATTAAAAACTTAAAAGCAACACACCGTCGACGAATAGAAAGGTCGCTTTATTTTGCCAAATAAATGTAATATATTGGTAAATATAGTTTTAATTCTAGTACTAGACGGCTAAATGACGAATTGTGTGAACTATTTTGAGTCACTTTCAGCACATATTTTTATATTTTCAGTAAATAAATAGATAAATTTAATAAATGACGTACATAATATAACCTCATCATAGTGCGTGAATTCTTACAGGAAGGTCCAAGAGCATTAACAAAGTATTCTTAAAACTACAATATTAGATAATATTACTCACAAACAATATAAAAATAAAACGATTGCAAGTGAAAACCGGCACTATACCTTCAGAATGGATACCCTAAGAGCTTACTTACATTTGGTCGAAGTTGAGATTGTGAACAACAATTACATACCGGCAGCCTGCCCTGTACCGATCGTCCTGGGTCAAATGTCCATTTTTGGTTCAGGTGAAAATTGTAATCAATTTTTGACAAAATGTTTTATTGTAATAATCGAAATGCATTGCAATTAAATGTTCACGGAATGAAAGTGGTCCAGGATTAGACAATAGATATAGAACCATATCGGGATCTCTTTAAACATCATCTCTAGCCTGGATTCCAAGAGGATTAGAATATTAGCTAACATAGTTGAATCGAGTTATATAATAAGATGTTGACCTATTTTTATTGCGTTTGACAAAACGGATAGATAATATGGGAGCTCTAGATTGAATTGACCTAATAAACGCTGACTTGGCACACCTTATTACTTAATTGAATTGCCTTTACCTGCCCTAAGGATACTAAAAGAACTATTAATTGGGCTTATCTTCAATTTATTTTCCCTCCCAGTGATAGAACAGTAAAATGAGAAATGTCCTATAGAAATAGCACATTTTTTGTGGCAACCCTAATAAATTACCAATTTATTGTCTAATCCCATTTTATATTTCTAATGCCGTATATATTTTGAAGAGGCCTCACGTTAATATAAGATAACATGCCTGAACTAAATCCATTTACTCATGAAGGCATTAAGTAGTATATTTTTTCGGTGTAATAATTCATGACTACTCTGTAATTTTGGAAACCTCCTCAAGAACATTTGGTGATTTATCTTATTATTACACAATTTGTAATGGTTATAGTGTGCTTCGTAAAGATTTGGACTGGCTTTTAATCGAAATATTGTTACGGTCAGAGATGTTACATGACCAAGGCCAAATTCACCTTTCGGGTTCTTAAATGAAATACAATGAATACACTGAAAAGTATTTTATAATCTGAAAACTTTCTTAAAACTTTAATATTTGATTTTGGTTTAATTTACAAACTTGCTTGTTGTCTTAAAATACTACTTAACTTACAGATACCGCTTCAAGAACCGCGCGATCCGGATATTATATTCCACGCTATAGTCCGAGATTGTTCATTAATGTCCACTGCATTAAAATCAATTCACAAGTTCTGGAATCCAGCTGGCAAAAGGTAAATCCAAAAGTTTCCTTGCGAAATCAAATGGCGATTTCCACACAACAATTCAGCAATCCTTAAACGAAGCTCCACTTGGCTTAAAAGCTGAATCCAACGCACATAATCCACTCGGAAATTAAATATTGAAATATAACAGTTTGTCTTTAATCCTCCAACTATCGTTATCTCCAATCTCCTTTCGAAGTTTAATTAGCAAACTCCACTCCTCTGTAAAATTATCCACCAAAATCAACTTCTCCTGAAGTTGTCAAAAAGTTGAAGTCAATTCAACTTTATCTGTATAACTGCAACTTGAATCCATCCACAAAACAGATCGAGTCCATTTCACTCCGATCAAGTAAAATTCACTTCTGACCAAATCTGATCAGGCAGTCCCACAGTTTCAACATTTTCATCCAAAATTCCCCAACGACATCGTTCATATATTTAACACAATAATTGTACAGTCTTCAATGTGAGGGATTTTCCCAGCATCATAATATTTTCAAGTAAACAAATCTATTTCTGAAACTTTGGGGAATTCCCAATGATCACCTGATATTTTCATGCAATCAATTGCCTATTAAAATAGAATGGGAAATCACCTAAAATTGCAAAATATGAATCTTTCAGAAAAAGTCCCTTTCTGTAGCAATCAAAGATTTCAATAATTAAGCTTCTCTAATTAAACAATTAATTAATCAACAAAAACAAATAATTCAGGTTTACATAACAATATTGCTGTTTAATCCTTTAATACCTTACCTTTCAATGAACATTTATGTTAAAGTAATTTTGGCTATCGAAATGACACATTTATCAAGCAAAAGATTCAATAAATAATTGATCATAACCTTCATAATTGAATAACGGCATAGTCGTGCTTAATACTAGGACTATGAATATCAACTGCATGCTATGATCATTTATTGAATCCTGTTCACTTGAATGTGTTAACATTCTTTGCGTCGTCGTATAGTACACTACATTCCTGGTCCAATCGTGTAAAAATCAGCTAAAGCCGAATTTCATTTTCTTTTTGATTTGATCACGATCTGACAGATGCAATATTTATTTACCTTTAATCAATCAATACGTAATAATGTAACAAATGCCATAACCCTCGTCTACCCAGGTTAGTTTTTGTAACGCGTCTCTCCAAAGGGGGGGGGGGGGGGGGGTGGGGGGGGGGGGGGTGAAACCTCCCTAAATTGTTTGAACGGAACCCCATATGAACTTGATTTTGCTACTAATAGAAAGGTATGGTCTTCCCCTATCAAAGGATACCAAGAAGTTCGTCCGGATCGGAGAAACATGATTATGGCAAAAATGGCCACCAAATCAAAATTGTGTATTAAAAGTTCTAAATAACAGACTTAAAATATTTTAATACCATTTGGAGTGACAGATATAGAGATAAGGTGTTGCTATAAGGATAACACAAACCGCATGAAATATTTACATCGGAGCTGCCATTTTATTAATTAATCTCATAAGTGAACTGACAAACAAACAAACAAACAAACAACAACAATAACAGCAACAATAGGTCTCACAAGCGCTCATACAACTCATAATTCAAATTTCAAATTCTAAACGACAAAACATTTCTTTCTTGTCTTGTCTTCTCTTTTGCTTTTTCTCTGACCCCTTCGATTTTTTCTATCTTGTTATTTTTATTTTTTCAGGAAATCCTTTCGAAAGGGGAATTTGACCCCTTCCGCCTCCCTCCCTATTCCTGTGGCCCGCAACCGTCTCCTCGGGCAAGTGTCGGGAGTCTTTGACCTTTACAATTCACGACACGCGATGAGCAGTGCACCGTCTTATGCGTACTGCGTGTACGCACTTACGTGAACGATATGTCATGCGTAACGTGTTAGTTTTAATATCAACTGTGGGTTCATCACAAATCAACAACAGTACGTTCCTGTATAAAAAGATATGGTGAGTTGTTGTATATAATGTACCACTATTAAAGCCGTGTGACGTTTTTAAGATAATTGATGTTTTTCATTTTAATTCTTAAAGAGCATTCAATATAAAAGAGATAATTGATGATGTTTTCAGAATAAATAGAAAAATGACTACTTGTTCCATTAACAAAGGTTCATTATTAACAGAATGAATTACTAAACAATGTTTTAATTTCCTCTTCATTAACAAGTACTCAATTTAAGAGTCAAGTGCCTTCAATGTACAACTCATCAATCATTAGATGTATATTAAACCTAGCACATCGACTCACGCACATGACAAAAAGTGCGTGGCACTTTCGTTCTCACAAAATTGTTGGTATGGTCAGCAACAAACCATTGACCAATAGAAAAAAGATTGGAATGTTGCAAACATATATCAAACCGTTTTTCGTACTGTTTTAGGCGGTCCGAGAAATAAATGTTAATTGTTGAAATGTTTGTTTACATTTATCTATAGCTATGACTCTCAAATTGAAAGCTACCATTAGTAAAACCACCACCAGCCCCTGGTAGAAATCGGGAACAATTCTAGCACAAATCGAGTATAATTCTAGTACAAGATTGGAATGTGAACATTATTAGAGTAAACTTTAAGTATTAGAATTGTATTAGATTTTCTCAAGGGGCAGCACAACCAGCACCAACCTATCAGCACCCCAGCACTAGCACCAGCACCAGCACAACCAGCACCACCATCATCAGCACCACCCCACCAGCAACCCGAGCACTAGCACCAGTACCAGCACAAACTTGCGCTACATGCGAAAATATGAGTCGAGGTCGTTATTTGCCAATTTTTGTGGTTGTTTTGTTTTGTTTCATTCAAATATAGAAAAAGTATAAACGTGTAATAAGGTTTTTTTTCACCAGATTGGAATACCTACCTTTTAATGATTTGGATTTTGATGTTGACGTTGCACTGTTAGAATATACCAAGTCGCATGATATGTGTTAAGTCTAAGCTGATGAAAGAGTTTCGGCGGAAAAATCAAAATTTATATTGGAAGGTGAAAGCTACGTAAGCCAATTTGATATGTTGAAAATGTAAAACAAAATAGGCCTAATAATTGTTGACATGTGTGTAGACCTAAATCACATACAAATGGTACAAAACAGAAACGATATACAAACTCACCAAACATCACAAAATCAACACCGGTAGGCCCTATACAATTAAAGTAAGATGATAGTATATTTGAAGTAAATTCAGATGCCATGCAGGTAAATTTGTACTTCTAATATGCTTATGGGAAAAAGATAGACCGGTTGTTTTCTCAAATAAACTAAAGGGCGGCTTCATAACTCAACCGGCGGTTGTCTGCCGGTTCTGGGCGGTTGGCTCTTGTTTATTCCGGTTGAACCGCCCAGAACCGGCAGACAACCGCCGGTTGAGATTTGAAGCTGCCTCTAAGAGTGAATTTGCAAAAGCCAATCATTTTTATGGATTTTGAGAGGTTGTTTAAAGATTTTGTTGTTGCTGTTTATTGTGTTCAAGTTTAGTCCTTAGTGTGGTAACTTAATTACTTAAACTGCCGCACG
>JXSR01S032194.1:20377-31710 GCA_000969725.1 Ophiothrix spiculata | reverse complement strand
ATTTAGGTCATTATTTTCATTTATTCCGCGGGTCCTCTATTTAGACAAAAACAACTGCGCACCGTCTTTTTTGAGGTCATTGTTTAAAATCGGAGGCGTTTGTTTTGGGCCGAGGTACTTCTCTGAGGGAGCGGTTAAGTGGCGGAGGCGTAGGTGGTGGTGGTGAATGTGGGGAAAGCTAAAGGTAGAGGAGGGAGATGGTAGAAGAAGTGGAAGAGGAGCGTGGGATGGAGCTTACCTTTTATTGGAAAAGTATCTGTATAATTACTCTTGGTTGCATTGCTAGGAATTCTAAGACTTTCTGGAAGTAAAAAGCGCATATATTAAATTATTAAAGCCAGTGTTAACATGGTTAAAGCAAATTTTTCATTTTCAACATGTTCAATACGTTGCTTGAAACTCTCGGTTGGTGCACATCGTACGTCACGCAGAGATTGGAAAATACGTTTCACGGGCAATTTAGCCAACCTCATGATTTACTGGTACTTTTAGATTAACAGTGCCTCACTGAAGCTATGATTGTGCTATCTTTATGACGGCCTACGACCGGTGTATTGAAATACAGCGTCCGTGTGACTAATCGTCCTAGCTACTATTCATTTGTGTAGAACGTACATGTACATGTGCAATCAATAAATCACTGATTGCGGCTTATCCCATGTAGTTCAATTAGATCAGGACTCCTGGTTTGGGGGACACTCAGTCTCATTACACCGGCTCCGAATTTGCGGATGGTGTACAGACGGGTTTTACTTTTATAACCATTTTTTGCGAAATGCTAATGATTTGCAAAAAGCCGCCGTCAAAAACAACCGATAAAATGGTTAAATAATCTTCACAACATCGTTCATCGTCAAGCGTGCAAATTGTTGTGACCAAAGTTTTAAAAGAGTTGTTTTACTTCAGATTTACAAATGAATATGCTACCGTGTGTTTCCGGCAACAATCACCCATAAGCGTTTCTGTTGATGTTAATGATTGTTGTTTTTACTATGCTTGTTGTTGTTGTTGTTGTTGTTGTTGATGTTGTTACATAATTATTTGACAAAATATGCATTGAAATCTTACTTATTGCACAATATTTTCCCTCAAACCCCACAGGACAGGTACAGCTCCCATCGATTTGGTTACAAGCACCGTCATTGCGACAAAGACACGGGTGTTCACATTTGGCACCCCATGTGCCCGGGAAACACTTCGTGTCCAAACAGGTACCATCGACCGGATCACACTGCATGATATATAAAACAAGAAAGAAATATACTTTAAGTCGCGACCATACATTTATGGTCCTTAAGTTGAACACGTTCTATATGGTAGCATGGCCGAGCTGTTAGAGTACGGGTCACAGAGGTTGTGGGTTCGAGCCCCGGGCAAGGCAGTTTACGTCTCCTTGTTTCCTTGGGCAAGAAACTTTACTCTAATTGCTCCGTGGTTCGGAAGTCACGTTGAGCCGTTGGTCCCCTGTGCGAATGCTCCTTATTTGGGCGCTGCATACAGTGTATAACTGGTGAGTCTATATATCAAAGGGGGTATATGGCGGGCAGACATGAATTATCTCTTAAGAATATCAAATTTAAAATGTCTTCTTATATATCCTATTCAGCGTTCCTGCTAAGGCCGTATGGCGCGCCATGGACCCAGGAGCAGGGAAAATGGGCTCAATAGATTTCTGGAAATTTCAAAGTAAGATACTATTTATTGTATAATGTTTAGTCAACTTCTAACCTAGCTCAGGGTTTTGGCGTGAGCACTTCTTCAACCTTTCCAAATTGGTCGAACTTAGCGCAAGCTAAAAAAACCTTAGCGGGAACACTGGGACTCCTATTGAATCATACATCATGTCATACCTTATAATTAGGGCAGTCGCATTCCGTAGCACAATTCAAACCATAGAGCCCAACAGGGCAACTCTCGTCACACGCCACGCCCATCCAACCTTCTGCGCATCTACAAGATCCATCAATGGGATTACAATTTGCTCCATTTCGGCATATGCAAATTTCCATGCAGTTAATACCATAGCGATCACTTTGGCAAGGTATTGAACAGTCTCTTCCACGCCATCCAGCGTCACATGAACATGAGCCATCTATTGGGTGGCATAAACCGTTTGCGCAGTGGCAAAGCGATTGGCAACCAAAACCGAAGTTCCCGATTGGACAACTTCTTTCACAATTACTTCCTATCCATCCTGCCGTACAGGTGCATTGTCCTGAAAAGAAAAGACAAAAAAGGCTCAAATGTGTAATTGCATTATGAATCATCATTAATTTAGCCGACTCCTTCCCCTTCTTCCATCTTCTGGCGCTACACGCATCGCTCAGCGGATTCCAGCCTACCACGCGTCTCAATCCCGAAGATTAAGGACTTCTACCGAAATAGCCTTTTATTACTAATATAAACGTGTAAAGAGGATTTGTTTAAACTCACCAGTAAAAACATCACATGTTCCTTCATTCTCACAAGTGCAGGCGTTCGAGCACAAGTGACCAAAGAATCCCTGGTCACATGGTGAACTACAATCACTCCCTTGCCAACCAACTGCACATGTGCATACACCGGTCTCGTGATCACAGTTCCCGCCATTTTGACAATTGCAGGATTGTAAACAAGATACTCCATAGTTACCCGGGGAGCACGCAGTTTGACAGAGATCTCCTATCCATCCTGGACGGCATTGGCAGACACCGGTCACGTGGTGACAAGAACCTCCATTGTAACAAAAGCAAGAATTTTGGCAGTTGTGTCCATAGCTTCCTACAGAATAAAAAAATCCGTGGCATGTTTAAATGTTAGTCAACATTTTCATCTTGGCGATTTCATTGAATTTAAAAGCATGTACTGTAAAGGTCAGATTCCTTTTATCCGTTTGCGGTGCGTATGCGGTGCGTTTTGCACTGTAAGGGTACTGGTAGTGGTATATTTAGGTCCAGATACCATTCAATTTCTACCAGTACCCTTACAGTGAAAAACGCACCGCAACCGCACCGCAGACGGATTAAAGGAATTTGACCTTATCACACTTTGCGTCAAAACATCATTATTGAAAAAACATAATGGGACCACAATAACGCCGTTGCTTAATGCTTAAACTTCTAATGGTCACTTGCAAATGGTCACTGGGTAAAAGTCAATTTTTTGTGTTATTTCTACCATTAACTTAGGAAATCTTAGGCAAATGTGGCTTACACTATGAAAAAGCCAGTCTTCTTCCCTGACTACGAATCTCCCGTTTGTTTTCTAAATACCTGCTGGACAAGTCAAATGACAGAAAGTACTCATATATCCCGGAGTACACGAACACTCTCCCGTCACATGATCACACGATGCGCCATTCTGGCATTGGCAGTCCATTCTGCACTGATCACCATAGTAACCAATATCACACGGGCTGTCGCAGCTGTCACCCTGGTATCCATCTTGACAATTACATGATCCGTCGACATGGGAGCATGAATATGAGAAGACACAGTCGCACATGGATTGACACTTGACACCATAGAGTCCACCTGTATATAACAAAATTAATATCGTCGTAAAATCACTCAAAACAAATATGAGCGGTTATTGACACAAGTGCCCACAATTTTCAATTCCTGAACTGCATTCCATTTGCAAATCGAATATCAAATGACTCCATGTGACTGACAAATATTTGACTCTTTCTTGATATATAGCATCAATACATTTAGAGAATAGGCTCATACCAACGATCAACATACAAAATAAAATTCGAAGTTTTGACTTTTCTGAAGGTTTTGATCAAAAGTTTTCCCGATATCTGGTAATTGACCGTTATTTTCTAACATATGAAGTGTAAATCATCCACAAATAAAATGTCGAACCTTTGTCTTAAGCTCCTTTAATGCTTCTTATCCTTCAACATGCTTAAGAATGAACCTTTAATGCGTATTTTATGAAATTACTACACACTATAGTATATGCTTTTAGGGGAATGCAATTGTATATTGACACAACAAACCTCAACCCATTCTGATTTGATTTAACCAATGGGGACCCACCCAGTTGTTAAACTAGCTCAAGTAAATCATGGTAACTGGGACCATATTCAGCAATAAACTAGAGCGCCGCCTTCAGTAGCCCTGTATCTACCTCTCTGTATACTGCTAGATCAAATTTAACAACTTGCATATAAATAAAAGGATAGAGTTAACTGGTGTGACAAAAAAACATTCCTGCCTCCCTTCTTCAGTCTTAACATTATCTTTTTACTTTTACACCCCAGCAAGTTTCTTGGTAGCATAAGGGGCGCACCATTAGATTTTCAGGGGGGAGCAGGAAGTTTTTTGAAGAAAAAAATTCCCATCCACAGGCGGAAGAAAAATCCCCCCCCCCCCCCCTGAGCATGGAATAGGCAGAAAAACAGTAATTTCCAGGGAAAAGAATTCGCCTCCGAATGGGGAGCGAAAAACAAAATTCAACCCCGAATCCAACTTCCTGCTCCCCCTGGAAATATAATGGTGCGCCCCTAACAGTACTCACCTTCACATTGATCTTGACACATGCTTCCTGTATACCCCGGCGGACAGGTACAGTTTCCATTGACATGGCTACAGGCTGCACCATTTCTGCATTCACAGACACCTTGACACCCATCTCCATATGTTCCTTCAGGGCATTTACTCCCGCAAGTCCTTCCTGTCCATCCCATCTGACAATAACACGTGCCGACAACAGGATTACATCCGTATGCATTATCACAATCACAGGACTCACTGCAATCCAACCCGTATGTTCCACTTTCGCATTGTATACTACAATCATCTCCCTTCCAACCTGGTGCGCATGTGCAATCTCCTGTCACATGATGACAAAGTCCGCCATTTTGACACTGACACACCTGACTGCACTCACTACCATAACGGTCAGGTGCGCATGTGCGGGAGCATCGCGACCCTCGCCATCCTGATTGACAAATGCATGACCCATTGAACCGATTACAAAGAGCGTTATTTGAACAACTGCATGCCCACTCGCAGTTAGGACCAAATAGCCCTTCATCACATGTAACATTGCAGAACAGACCTGTCCAGCCGTCTGAACACAAACAGTTACCAGTCACTGTGTCACACACAGCTCCACGATCAACAGCACAATGGCAAGGTTGATGGCAATCTCCGTAATAGTTGACGGGGCAGGAATATTCACAATGCGCTCCCTGCCATCCGGGTGGGCATCTGCAGTTGCCGTTAGTTTTGTTACAGTCAGCGCCATTTTGACATTGACACTGCATTTCACAATTGTGTCCGAAAGTTCCGTCTGTGCAAAAGAAAAAAAGAGATTCTTATACCATACTGATTCGTGAAATATAACTAAATGTTACATATAGCTCTGCCATACCAGATGTGATTGACAAGTCCAACTGGCCTCAATCGAAGCCACGGTGATCAAAAGAGTAACTGTGCAAGTATCAAGTTTCACATCTAAAATCTGATCTACTTGCCTGATTAACAAATCCCAAATGTCCCATGCCTCAAAAGGCGTCATAATATACCCAAAAAGAGTAAATTTGGTCATCATTCAAATCGAGAGAGTGCAAGCTAGGAGTTCAACGTTTTTATCTTCAACACCAGCAAGTTTGGCAAGTGCAACATTTGTCCCGAAGGACGCCACCCCTTCATGAGGCAAATTATTCATGTTATTTGGTCAAATAATAACACGTAATAAATGAGTTAATTGTATGAACCCCACCCCACCAATAAAAGGCAAGTGACAAGTTTTATATTTGTCTCAAAGGACTCCACGATAACCCTGGCCCAAGATGGTACAAATTCTGCATATCTGCACATGCAGAAGGAGTTTTATATCTGTAATTTGTTTCCTATTCGCAATAAACCAGTCCGAGTTTTTCTGAAGACGCTACTCTTCCATGGAATTAATTTGGTTGTTAAATCTTTATCATGCAAGGAACTCCAGATCCCGTCCAACATATTAATGAACTAAACCATGGTCTCATATTATGATCCAACGACGCTATTCGCTAACATATTTTCAGACGATAAATATTTACATCTGGAGACGCTCTACATGGTAACTAGTTCCAATAACACCCAAACAACAATATTCCTTCGTGTGGTCCCCGGTGTAGTAGGTCAATGCTTAATACGTCGATCCAGGGTTTCCCAACCGGAAATTAATCTTTACCGAAATTTAATCCCACAATGCACTGGTAAAGTACAACGATGCCCCCAAATAGGCGTGAAATGGATGCGCACTACCACCCATCCTAAACAACAATTCAAATAACCCGCTATGAATTGGAGCTAATGTCACGGCTTATTAGTTTTATAGGCAAAACTGTGTTTGGGCTAAAATTTCGGTAAAGATTGACTTCCGGGTGTGAACCCAGGATCGACGTATTTGGGTTGCTTAGGCCATTAAATCTGCAAAAAACATTCAGTATCACGCTTGATTCCATTTTGGTCTATAAAGGGTTGATAATTACTTCGGAGTGTACTTCTGTACTGGCATAAAGTGTTTCAATCAATCAATGATACAAGTACTTGCATGACCATGTATACCCAATGAAGGAGTCTATTCGTACAGGGGACCCACGGCTTTACGTGACAGTCCGACCACGGAGCAAGTAAAGTTTCTTGCCCAAGGAAACAAGGAGACGAAAACCGCACGGCCCGGGGCTCGAACCCACAATCTCTGTATTACGAGACCCGTGCTCTAACCGCTCGGCCACGCTCATCTCTTCTATATGAGCTGGTCTTACCTGGGCATGGAATATTACATCTAGACCCAGTCCAACCCGGTTGGCATGCGCCACATCTGCCACTTATGAAATTACATTCATTTGGATGAATAGCGTTACTACAATCGCATGCTTCAGAGCATTGTAAGCCGTAAAATCCTGAGGAAAAGAAGGTTTTATGGGAAAAACAAAGGAAAATTAGAATATAAGGCATCAAGCTATGCGAGACAAGCTCGAGACAGGAATCCAGGGGAACGCTGCACCTCCTTCCTTTGGTATTAGTACTTTTTGACATACGTTAGTTAACTTCCTGATAACAATGGTTTTGCTTGTCACTTTATATTAACTACTGAAATAATTAGTTTAGGATCGGCCAAAACGATTCCTTTTCTCCACTTATTGAAATTCCCTCATTATCTTGCCAAAATTCTGGTTACAGGTCTGATGCCAGGAATACAAATCAAACATTTTGAGTTTGGTTTAGGCATTGATCACACGAACCAGAGGTGTGAAATGAGCTCTCGAGACGGAGCCGCTTCACTTAGCTTCCTTTATCATTATGCATGATGCCAAACTAAAAATATACTTGAAGTATTTTAACAGCAAAAAATCTGCAAACATGTAATCATCAAGAAAGTGAGAAGGCCTGGGCAAAATGTATTTACAAGTTAGAACGTATAACCAGACAAAATTTTAAAAAATCACACTACATTCTGCAAATTTGCAAATTGCCGACGTAACCATGCGCTAGTATCAAACCAGTCACAATTTTTTTAAAAGGTGATTTACCCTGATAAAGAAAATTTAACTCTCTCAGTAAAATTAATAAGATAAATGAAGCACTAATGAATATACAATTCTTGTTTCGACATTTTTCTGGCATTTTCATTGAACTTAAGCCAAATCTAATTAGGTTATAATGTACTTAATCTATTGACCTTTCATGTGTTTTCCCTAAAATCGTCCAATAAAATCTATTCAATACCTTGCTGACAGCGAAGATCGCACCGATCCCCTTCCCATCCTCGACTACACATGCAGGTACCATCAACGGGATCACACGGTATGGCATAATTCCGACAATCGCACGTTTGCTGACAATCTTGGCCGTATTTATAGAAGCCACATGGTTGGTTACATGAGCTGCCCTGCCATCCCGGTGTGCAGCTGCATGAACCGTCGACAGGATTGCATGTGCCTCCGTTCTCACAACCACATTCAAGTGTGCAGTTGTCTCCATAGAAACCAGATGGGCAAGCGGTATCACAGACTGGCCCAATGAAGCCTGAAAGAGATCATTTTTTTTTGAAATACAAATGTATTCTTCTTTCTTGTAATATTGTATACAAACCACTTTGTGCAAATATTAATCAACACAGAGTCGGTTCTACAGTCAAGAATTCTATTATATACTAGAAAGACTGGGAACGGTTTGAGTTTGAAAACCATTCGCTTTAACGCTGACTACGATTAAATAATCGGTATAACTCTGAGACCAATAACAAAACGTCCTTCGAAGGATTTTTAATATTCAGTATTTTCCCAACTCTGTAAGTAGGCGAAAGCTCTAGAATTTCTCAATTTAATGATCCCAATCTACAGAACAACTTCGACCAAGCTAAGTCAACAGAGTTAAAGGTTAATGTCAGGGTTACTTGTTAAAATGGGTCAATATGTCCCTGTAGTGACCAACTTTAGCCAAAGTGGGTAATTACAGGGACAAATTTAGTCATTTTAACAAGTTTTGAGTCAATATTATTTTCTGTGAAGGGTTAAGATTACAATTATAGGATTGGACTTATGCCCAGTGCTTAGTATTTATTTAGTGTTAGAGGTTTTGGCCTAAGCTATAAGGTTTCTATTTCTTCAATAGAGAACCTCATTGGAACTCACAAGGCCAATCTAGATGTGGCGTTGTATCACGACTATAACTAATAAACACGCTGTCCACTAAGAGGCAATTCTAATTTCTTACAAATTATGTCTTTATTGAATGTCGCTAATTACCTGGAGAGCAGATGCATGTTCCATCCACTGAATCACACGAGGCAGCACCACTACTGCAATCACATCTACTGCTACACCCAAGGCCGTAGAACATTGCCGGACATTGGTCATCACATTCGGGTCCTTGCCATCCTGGGTGGCAGTAGCATGACCCAGTCACGTAATGACATGATATTCCATTCGGGCCACAGTCGCATGGCGTCGTACAGTTTTGACCGTAAGTCCAAGCTTTAGATGAAAGTTTGATGTAAATATTTTTGATCAAAATGAAAAGAAGACTAGCAAACATATTATTATATACAATCAAAAGCATTATGTAATCGCGCTGTAAGTGGATGCTGATTTTATTTTGTCATTATTCACCTGTTTTGTCCTTACTGTTCTAAATAAAACTTGGATGATGGATATCATTAACATAAGACGGTTAAAGAAAAAGATGAACTCGAAAAATAGTTTGATTTCAGGGCAATTCACACAAATGTCATGTAAAGTCGCTTGCGTAACTCATATTAATGTCCTATATATTTACTGGTATGATAGCATAGTAAGGCACGGTTTCAAATTCATGACGGAAGCTTATGAGTCATACGAAAGGGCTTGACGCAATTGCCTTGCATCATGATGTAGAAAAATATTGAAGTCGTGATTCAAAGATAGATGTAGTATAGTGTATTGAATGATGCATAAAAATTGCGCCAGGGCCTCTATCATTATAAAGACTACTTCAAAGGAGGTAGTTATGCGTTTCTTAATATTTTTGTGTCATGACTCAAAATACATTTCGTCATGGTTCTTGCGTCAAACCCTTACGAATGTCGGAAGATATTTAGTCATGAATTGGGAACGAGGCCTACATTTTCATGCTTATAGCTCTTTACAAACCTGAACACAATCTTTCACACTGATCCCCTCTATATCCAGGCAGACATCTACAGGTTCCACTAACAGAATCGCAGCTGGCGCCATTTTGACATTGGCATTCATGAGCACAATTGTAGCCGTAAAACCCTTGGTTACATGGCTTGTCACACCTGGTACCAAGCCATCCAGCTGTGCAGTTGCAGTGCCCAGTCACATGGTCACAAGAGGCCATGTTTTTGCAGTCGCATGTGAAGTCACAGTCTTGACCATGAGTACCTTGATGCGGTTGAAAAATGAAAGAGTGAGAAATTCAAAAGAACAGATGCCTGTTGAAAGCTATTTTTTACAATTTTTTGCATTTGGAAGATTTAACGGAATTCGCATGCATTATAAAAAAAAATTCAATAATCAAGTGAATAAATTCGTAGAGCGTTGGAACACAATTAGGCCATAACTTTGTGCGGCCGGCCTCAACTTGGCCACAGCCTTGATTTACCAAGATGGTGACCGTAGGGTTAAGTTTTCACCTCAAGATTATTGTAAAATATTCATTACATGTTTTGACATTATCTAGAGGTGCATAGTCAAGCCTACGGTAGCCATCTTGGAAAATCAAGATTGTGGCCAGGTTACGACTACTGGCCGCACAAAGTTGTGGCCTAATTGTGCTCCAACGCCTAGCCATTATGGCGCAACGTTGAAAAAATAAATGTGAATTTAAGCATTTAATTTGAGTCATTGTTTGTTAACATGATTAAGGCAGTTCCACAAATGGATTGTAACATGGAAGCAGAAATGGAATACACATGTTACTTGAGATATACACTTATGTATAAGAGCTGGTTTAGTCTGGCTAAATAACTGAGGCGTCATTATCGTATAGCTATGTAGCTTCATCCAACGATTAATGTGTTTGTACAAGATATTTAATCTCATTTGCTTCTTCGAACCTAGTGTTTTATGGATTTCCAAAAGAATATAATCGTCTATAATGTCATGGTATGAAAATGTGTGTTACAGAATCATGCTCGGAATCAAGAGAATTGATAGGGTAACCAATGCTACCATTTATGATCGAACCCAGACATCCCCGCTAGTGGAAAATGTCAGAACCCGGCAACTGAGATTTCTGGGCCATGTACTTCGGATGTCTATGGATGAACCATGCAAGGAGTTTGCACTGTATATACCACCACATGGGAAAAGAAAACCAGGAAGGCAGCGAACCCTTTTTCTCAGATACATCTTAGCACAGGATCGTTGTGGTTGGAGAAAGCTTGTAGTCGCCTGCTCCGCAGTCGACAGATGATGATGATGAAAATACCCTAAACACTGTAAGGTACCTGACCTTTTATTCTACCGGCACATGAACAAACTGAGCATGTGTATTATCTCACAGATCCTGTTACACATGACAAGAGAACTACAAACGCAGCTTAATGTTACAAATTGCCACATTGTGAAACCATGCCTACCTTGGGCGCATTCCTGTTCACAAAGAGCCCCAACATATCCGTCAGTACAGTCACAAGAGCCGTAGGCGGCGTCACATTCCGCACCATTCAAATACTTTATTATACCCCCTGGACGGCATTGGCAGACACCGGTCACGTGGTGACAAGAGCCTCCATTGTAACAAAAGCAATAATTTTGGCAGTTGTGTCCATAGCTTCCTACAGAATAAAAAAATCCGTGGCATGTTTAAATGTTAGTCAACATTTTCATCTTGGCGATTTCATTG
>JXSR01S032194.1:9109-20327 GCA_000969725.1 Ophiothrix spiculata | reverse complement strand
CACCCAATTCCGTAAAAACCTGAATGCAAAAAAATAATGATTTAATTAATTAATATAAGGGCTTAGAGTGCGCTACTCCTCCCTGAATTTTAATTCCACACAGCTTCGGCACACTGTGACCTCAAAAAACTCAATTCCACCATTGGCTTCTTTCTCGATTCTGCAGCAATGAATCCTGATCAATCCACATTTATGCCATCATATACTATGCCAGAATCAGCTCCATGAGTTTCGTTGTTATTAATTTGCAGTTAGTTCCTGTCAATTCAACTTTGGCACCGAGGTTCAAACTTGGGATCTTCCACTGCGCAAGGAAGCGCCTTACTGATTGTGCAAGCTTGACTGCTACAATAATTTAGAATCAACCAAAATGAAAACATGTTGCTTTTGCAGTAATAATTTTTATCTAAGGCTCTAATGCTTTCAAGTTTGTTTATTTTACTGTTCATTTCAAGTTAAATCAAATGATCTTGTAATACCTGGAGAGCATGCTTGGTCACAGTAATCTCCCTGCCATCCTGGTGCGCATGTGCAACTTCCATCCACGTGACTGCAAAAACCGCCATTTTGACACTGACAAACAGATTGGCAATCCTGACCATAAGTGTTCTTGGAACAGTGCATGTTGCAACCAGGTCCAATCCAACCTGGCGTACAATGACAGTTACCTACATGGATCAAAACATAATTTAAAGTTATGTGTTTGTGATATATGCAAACATTAATCGTATGTTTAAATAGACTTGATAACTTATTACCAGAACGACAGTTTAAGTATGTAACATTGTTAGGTACCTGTGACAGAGTCGCAAACAGCCCCATTTTCACAAGAACACACCTCCAAGCAGCCCTTGCCATAGAACCCTTCAAGGCACGTGTGTGTGCATTGCTGCCCTGTCCAACCAGCCAGACAGCTGCAATGCCCGGACACGTGGTTACATTCCGCGCCATTTTGACACCCACATGTAGAGTTGCATCCTAAGCCGAACAGTCCATCCGGGCACACGTCGTTACACAGCTTCCCTTGAAAACCTGGTTGACACGTGCATGTGCCGTCCACGTGATCGCACCAGCCCCCATTTTGACAGAGGCAGTTTTGGCTGCAGTCTTGGCCATAAAATCCGGACGGGCATATCACTGAACAGTTTTGCCCGGTAAAACCAGGAGCACATGTGCATATGCCTGTTACGTGATCACATGAGCCGCCATTTTGGCAAGTACACGTTTGGGCGCAATCCACACCATATAATCCTGAAAAGCAAGAGAAAAAAGATATAATCATCTATTGTAATTATCTTTTTCTTGACGGTAGCATTTGGTCTCCAGCACGCCATGATCACTATCTTACACGTGTTGGTTTATTACATCTTTGCATATGATTGTGTTATGCGTGTTGGTTTCGCTGACCTTTTTTTTTGGGGGGGGGGGCTTGTTGCCGATGATCCTTAAAATTGGTTCCAGCAGGACCTGAATACCCGAAATTTTAGCTATGTGGCTAAAGACGGCATATATCATGAGCTGATATGCAGTGCACGCAGTTTGAAGTTTTCCCCTTTAACAGGTTTAATACTTATTAGGGCACACCAGTACCTGTAAATGGAAATTTGGTAATGAGGAGGGGTGAGCTCACCATCTTGTTGAAAGCAATCAGACTCGTTTTCCAATATAGAAGCTTAGACCCTGGACGTTATGGAATACAGCCTTACCGTTTGGGCATCTTATTGTGCAGTTAATGCTGGTCCATCCCGCGGCACATGTGCAGGTTCCATTGACATTGTCACAATCACCACCATTCATGCATGGACACTGCTCCGTGCAGTTCACCCCAAACGTTCCTTCCGGACATGGCTCATTGCAGATGCGACCCATCCATCCCGGTCTACAATAACATGCACCTGTCCTAAAGTTACAGAGTGCGTCATTTTCACATTGGCATTGCGACTGGCATCCATGGCCGAATGTTCCACCTGTTCCATTAATGATGCAATCATGTTTATTTTTTAACAAATAGATTAATTTTGCTTATCTACATTTACAAACGGGTTTTGCAAATGTTATTCAAACGTCCATTGTTCATGTTGACTTTTTCTATTTTTTTTTTCCATCAAAGAGCATTCTGAGCAGACAGTGATACGCTTTGAACGTACAAACAAAATTCGTGAAGAGAGACATAATTATCATACCTGTTAGAAGTACTGGTAGAATAGTTTAAGTATGTGCACCGTGTAATGCATTATAATTTACCAACTGGGCCATTTTTTTATTTGACATATGAAAAATATTTGGCAGGCAGAACACTGCCATTTCCCAAAGTTATTATATTAGCGAAAATTACTTTAATACGTTGCAGGTGTATTTTCAAAAGTCTGCAATTCGGATGCTGTTAGGCCGTCCGAACAGCATTATATTGAGAACGCCGCAATATTTCCAATATTCTCAAGCTTCATAATTTAGAGCCTTCATCCTCTACATACAGGTACATTGACAATTTTCATGTATATATTCATAAGTGATCGATTGTTCGCGAGTTTGATACTCTTTGTCTACCATATAATTTAGACAATAATAACTGCGCACCATCTTTTTGTTGTCATTGTGTGAATTCTGAAGTAATTGTTTTGGACCGAGGTATTTTTCTGAGGATGCACAGCTCCCGAAGAAAAATACCGAGGTCCAAAACAATCACCGACAGAATTCACAATATGACCTCAAAAAAAGAGTTTTTATTCGCGCGCACACATAATCCACTTCTCCCTAACAATATCTACACAAGAATTATCTAATTGGTTTATATTTGACTTACTTTCACAATATGTTGAACAGTCTGTACCTTCAAACCCATCTGCGCATGCGCACGACCCATTCACATGATCACAAGTACCACCATTAAGACAATTACACCGCATAAGACAATCCAAACCATAAAATCCGTCCTGACATGGCGAGTTGCACAATGGACCTAAAGTGTAAACAAAGGCTTATTAGCTGCAGCTTGCAGTGTTCACGTAGAACTAGTATCGTTCCCCCGGTTGATCTCCCCTTCCACGGACCAAGCAATGAACTCGGGCAGCGCGCGCAATGCGCTTAGTTTGATTCAGAGAGTACCGAACATGGTACACACTAAATTGAACAATATTGACAGCCCGAAACAAGTGTTATGTTCACGTAGAATAATCTGTGATATGGTTTACGAAGCGCCAAACAATGTAAGCAAACGAACAACCGTACACATGTTATTACAATGGTACTAATGAGAATATCCTGAAAACATAATACTTCGGTATTGTAGAAAGAAACGTGCTATATTGACTATTAACGCCTTAAACAGATGACATAATGAATAAATATTTTGGGAGAGATGGTGTACATGGACGTTGAATCACACGCATGACAGTGGATGCAGATATTTGGCGCTATAGTGCGACATCTGCAGCACTTGGGTTGGGTTTGGGTTTGACATAGTTGAATGTGTTGAGTGGACTCCAGCTTATTGCAGGAAAGATTATATTTTAATAGCAGGCTTCGGGCGAATTGACACGATCAAGGTCTGCTTGTACTCTGAAGCAAGTTGCGGACCAAGCGTACTTTAGGTACCATCCAGAATTATAGGGTTAGTGTTAGGGTTAGGGTTAGGTTTAATTTAGGGCAAGGGCAAGGGTTAGGGTTAGGTGTAGGGTCAGTTTTAGGGTTAGGGTATAGCTTTTGATGGGACCTAAAGTATACTTTTTCCCAAGTTGCCAGCGAATTTCGAAATTTGAAATCGCGTAAAAACCTGTGGCTCTTCAACAATAGAGGATTAAGTGACCTCTATTAAAATAGAGTACCTACCGGTCCCGCATGTGTTTGCAGATGCTTGGCTTTATTTGCCAGTTTTCGTAATAGTCCAAAATACTTTTTATATTCTTTCTAAAAGTGTTACTTAGTATGACTAGGTCATCTGAGCTTTGAACCTTGAACCAGCCTTTCAAAACACTAAGGATTAGACATTTCTGAAGCTCGTCTGAAATACCAGCAAAACGCATTTTAGCTGCAATGAAACATACGTATAGTCCTACGTGTATGTTGACAGCTGACTTAACTTACTTCAAACAGTAAAATAATCATTAATAAACAACATCTTGGTTGATTGATAATCTTTGTCTATATTCGCGCACACCGTTTTCTAACTTACCATGCCAACCATTGGAACATGTACAAGCTCCTGTCTCGGCGTCACATGTTGCATTATTCTCACACAAACATACCGAACCACAATTATCCCCATAAAAACCACTGTTACATGAGAATTCACATGAAGGACCCATCCATCCTGCTAGGCATGCGCATTCACCAGTCACGTGGTTACAGGTCCCGCCATTTTGGCATGTACAGTTTAACAGACATCCGTCGCCGTATTTGTCAGCTGAAGTTAGACAATAAATTGAGGTAAGCGAACCTTGAAAATATCACATAATGTTTTATTTTAACGGGGGTGTAAGGCTACACTCTACGGAAAACATATGTTTACCAATATTAACCTTATCTATAATTTCTATTTGTATAAGAGCATACAATGTTTTAAACCACGTGGCCTACCCGTGCAAATCCTCGTCTCCTAGTCATCGGCATTGTGTTATCGGTTCCAATCCTCTGAGCGTGCAGTGTCCTTGAGCACGATATTAGCACGCATGTGCCCCTTTTACCTCAAGTGGCAAACTGGATATCGGTATTCTTCATCCTAGTGCTAGGAAGGTCACAAGGCTTGTGTTGAAGTATGTGTTGTAGTCTCCAAAAAAAAAAAGTCGTGATTGACTTTGACACAATCAGTTTGAAAGACGGCCGTCCCTTAGGGATCACTTCAAAACTCAACCTTGACCGCCCGGAACCGCCGGTTCTTGGAGGTTGCAATTGTTATGAACAATGGCAACCACCCAGAACCGCCTGTTCCGGGCGGTCAACCGCCGATTGAGTTTTGAAGCGGCCCCTTATACCTTTATGCTTTATCATTAAACTCATTTGAATAACATGACTTACCAGGACAACGTAGCTCGCAAAATGCTCCGGTATACCCTGGTTTACAGACACACTCGCCATCGATCGAGTTACAAAGGGCGTTATTTTGACAGCCGCAAAAAGACTCGCACCCTTGCCCGTAATAACCATCTAGACATGTTACATTGCACGCTTCTCCTTGCCATCCTGGAGTGCAAAGACATGTACCAGTCACATGATTACACAAAGCGCCATTCTCACATTGACATCGTTGTGTGCATTTGTCACCGTAGAGTGTAGGCGGGCACAGTGTATCACAGTAACGTCCGGTCCAGCCCGGGGTGCAAGTACATTCTCCAGTACTTTTGTTACATTTAGCACCATTTGTGCAGCGACATGTTTCGTTGCAGTTAACGCCAAATGAGCCGTCTAAAGCACCAAAAAGCAAACAAACAAACAAACCATTTTAGTCAAATATAAACATGATAAATTATTACATAAATTACGTATATTCTCGTAATTTATGTAAATGGGGTTTCTCATATAACATGGAGATCTTTTAAATATTGGACCAACATTGATCTTACATTCGACAGATGTGACAGTGTTATTCAAATATTCACTACAACACTGCAGCAGCGATGCATTTAATTGATCAAGTTTTTAACAAAAAATATTGTAAATGTCTGGAATGGTGAACGAAAACCAATTATGTGATATCTTGGTAGTTCGCTCAGATTAAAGGATAATGCACAACCATTTCACTAGATTACAACATTAGACGCAAATGTATCACTACAAATTGTAATATACCCTTACAACTCCCTAATGCGCTTCGGTCGATATAGCAACCGAAATTGAGTGTCTTGCACACGGACGTACCCGTTGGCCGAAATAAGGCTGAGTCCACGACCAGAAGATATGGAGTATTGAACTGTTTCAGTGGAAAATGTTAAGAAAATCCGAGTTATCTTCATTATTAGTTAATTATCTTGCTGATCTTGCTTGTCAATCCGATCCCGACCCTTACCTGTGCAGGCGTGTTCACAATTCACTCCCCGATATCCAGCCATGCATTCACACGTCCCATGCACTGGATCACATTTCCCGCCATGCTGGCAATTGCATGTGTAAGCACAATCTGTGCCATATGACCCAGCAGAACACGTTGCATTGCAAACTGAACCTGTGAATCCCGCAAGGCACGTGCACTTGCCAGTGGTTGAATTGCAGGTTGCGTTATTCTCGCAGGAGCAATCTTCTTGGCAGTTGAGGCCCCACGACCCAAAAGGACAGGGAGCAACACAGTGGTCTCCTCGCCACCCAGGTAAGCATATACAAGAACCTATACAAAATCGATTATCAGGTGAGTGGAAATATATGTATCAAGTCATCATCGTCATCGTCGTCATCGTCATCATCTTTATCAGCAGCAGCAGCAGCAGCAGCAGCATCGATCATTATCACCATCACCATCACCATCACCATCACCATCATCATCATCCATCATCATCCATCATCAGCCATCATCATCATCCATCATCATCATCATCATCATCCGACGACAGGACTGATATTTTAACCGAAAGTTGATTGAAATACTTGTACTATGCTACAAATTACAACATGTTTTCAACTCCAGTTTATCTTCATTCTCCATAACAGAAGACATTACTGAACATTCGAGTTTTAAAAAAGGGTTGAAATCAGAGTCAAAAAACAGACAAACCGTTGATCGGATTACAGTCGGCGCCATTCTGGCATTGGCAGCGGTTCTGACAACCCTCTCCATAGAACCCAGACGCACAAGTATCGTTGCACTTTGTACCACTCCATCCCGGACTACATTCACAATAACCTATTATGAAAACAATCACATAAAGTGCATAATTTTAAGTAGATTCGGATGTTGGTGTGAGTAACAGTAATACGTACGTTAGGAACAATGAGTCGGATAAAAAACTGTGCTGCAACCATACAAATACAGTATGCGACTCTGAATAGTAAAGTTGTGGTCGCTTGGATTTTCACATCACAGCTTCACAAGACAAATCAGCACGATATTATCATAAAACTACTTTATTACAGACTCATCTTGGTACTGGTCAATGGTTGTTACTGAATCGGTTACAAAAAACATGTATTACCTGTTTGTGCATCGCAAAGTGGCCCATTCTCACATTGACACGCCTCTGTGCAGTTGTCTCCATAATACCCAGTATCACATGGAATGTTACAGTATTTTCCAAGCCAGCCAGACAAGCATCTGCAGTCACCGTTGACATGGTCACAATGGGCGCCGTTCTGACACGTGCAATTTTGAACGCAATCTGCAAAGATAAAAATTCCAAAAGTAAATTGAGAACCGTTCTGCAGTGATTCCCTTAAAGTGTTTACACCGTCTGCACTCTATGCAAACGATAAAGTATATTTCATTGCGAAGTTCACATACTCAATAATAAATATTGCTTTATGTTATACGATTGACTTGCAAGAAAAATTATAAAATAATTTAATTTCAATGTTTACATGCGTAGATTGATACATATGCATTATCTAGATGACTTTATGATCATTAGTACGACAAGAACACAAACTCTTATACACGTAATTTCAGATAATGGCTCGGTTAAAGTATAAAAATAAAATCTGATAAAAATGGACTTGATAGCCATTTTGTCATGAAAGTGTTAATAAGACATCCAAGGAGAATGACAGAGAAGATAAACCAATGGTTAGCATTATACTAACTGTGATAAAGATGTGATCTATATAAAGAAGGAAATTTGCTTAACATCAGCATGTACCTCGAAAGGCATTGGCAATATCCTGATCACAAGCCGTCATGTTACGCAAACTCAATGAATACACTTACATGCATGTATCTCGATACTTACTTTGTCCATAAGTTCCAGCCCGACAAGTCATGTTACAGAGTGTCCCCGTCCATCCGGGTGAACAAGAACAAAGTCCATCGCGATGATCGCAAATGCTCGACTCCATCCTACAAAGGCATCGACTGTTACATCCATCCCCATAGAATCCCTGCAGGCATTCTTCCTCGCAAGTTACACCTCGGTACCCACGTGAACAGTGACATTCCCCGGTGATTACGTCGCAAGTTGATGCGCTGGAACAGTTGCATGTGGAACTGCAAAAGTGACCCCATGTACCGGAAGGACATCTGTGTTCACATCGAGCCCCTCGGAATCCAGGGTTGCAGGTACATTGGTTGGGTGAAGTACATTCACCTTGGTTTGGAATGCAGGTTGGGTCACACACGGCTGCCATTTTGAGAAAAAAAGAGAATATTGTTATGGATATTGCTGCTTATACATTGTTATACCATTTATTAGATTATCCAAGTTAGTATATACATACGGTCAATGTCAAAGCAAGAGCTTGAATAACAACGCGTTTTGGAATATTCAAACTATAGACCATTCCCAATTCAATATTGTAACAATTTGTGCATCATAATTTTGTTTTCAAGTCGATGATTTACGGGTGGCCATAGACTATATAAACCAACATAATGAAGTGATACTATACAACATTTTGAAGTTTGTTAATTGGCTGAAATAAGGCTATTTTCAAACATTTTGTTAAATACGGAATAATCATTCTAGAGGGCTTGTATAGGATGATGTTCTCCAAAGTTGTATCAGTGTATTTTGCTCGGTTTTCTAGGCACACGTAGAATTTCGAAAACGAATCTGACCAACAGTAGGGTACCACAAGCTAGCAACATATCTATGTAGTTGTGTTTGCAATATTCAGAAAGAGTATTTTAAGTCTTAAAGCTAGCAGGTAAAGAAATTGAGCTGATATTATACACGCCGCATCCGCCTTGCGATGGGCTAGCTGGATTGCAAAAACCCGCTACTTAACCATTTGTGTGTGTTGGATGTATGGGGTGTGTTTGTGGGTTCGTGTGGGTTGTGTGAGTAATTGGGGTGTGGCAGGGTGTGTGGGGAGTTTGTCTCTCAGATATCACTGACAGCCAAAAGGGGGCGTCTGACCCCTACGGTAAGAGGCAGGCCCCTTGACTCGACCTCAGGAGTGACGTGAAATAAGCATTTACTCCGCAGCAGGGTCACTGTAACTCCCTTTTAGAGTCAAGACCCTTGACTCTATTGTCATGACAACTAGAGTCACCTATGTGTAAAATGAAGAGTCATTTTGATTCTGCTAACAGAGTTAGAAGCCCGACTTTCCTGGAGTCATACCCATAATTCTATAGTGTGTTGCTAAGCGGGCGGCCATTGATATGATACTGTTGCAGCAGGGTGAGCAGACGTGGGAGCTGTTTGCTGTTAATGTATACAAGTTTGAGATTTTTCTATCATGTTAACATGGGTCACCAATAGCCATATGTTTTTCTAAGCAAAGCTTCGTAGCTAAGTGGGTAAGGCGTCTGATTCTCAAACCAAAGGTTCCCGGTACGAAATCAAGGAAGATCCAAAAGTACATTTGTTAATAGGTGTAACCATCAATAAATTCAAGTTCTAGAAACATGCTCTACATTCAAATATGAAGAAACGATGGAATTTGTATTTTTTCTTAATTAATATCTTTTGAATGTCAAAATTAGGGTGGCAATTCTTATTGTGACCCATTATGACTGGGTTGTTTTAAACACAGAGTCATAGAGTCACCGTGACTCCAAGTAAGGAATCATCGTAACTTATTTGGCTGTCAGTGTATTATATAAAGTCAACTTAAAGTTATTAGTGCATATACAAGATATGGAATTTAGGTAATAGTTGATTGTTAGTAACGAAGTGGGAAACTGCACAACTGACAAAGACAACAAAAGAATAAAACACATAGATTTGAAGATGCAAGGATAAAATTAGTGATTTATTGATAACGATATAAAACTACAAGCACTGAAAGCCAAAAGGGAGTAAAGTGACTCTTAAAAGGGAGTCCAGCATCAATGACTCTCATGAGGAGTCACATTGACTCTCACGAGGAGTCACGTTGACTCTCATGAGAGTCAACGTGACTCCCCATGAGAGTAATTGATGTTGGACTCTGGAAAAAGAGTCTAGCTGACTCCTAAGTAGGAGTCACCTCAACTCTTTTTTCGGAGTCATCTAAACTCTTCAAAAGATTTAAGTGACTCCTTTGGAGAGTCATGATATAAGTGACTCCCCAAATGGAGTCAATACTGACATAGAGTCAACTTGCTGGACTCCCTTTTGGGAGTAACCTTGACTCCCTTTTGGCTTTCAGTGAGTACATAAATAGGAAATCAGATAGTATGATAATTCAGATGATTATATAACATACATAATTATTCCTTTAGATTTGAATATATCAAATGCTGCGGGCGATATTTGGGATTTGTACGGAAGTTCAAATGTTAAACTAACTGATCTCAATTGATAAAACGAGTGGTTGCTTCAAATTTTGGTTGGAGATCATGACCTTGGTGACGTTACAAAGTCAAAAACATATATGATAACCGTGTTAAAGCTAGGTTGCCACAAACATAGGACAAAGTCAGAATGTTTATTTCTCATACTCGACAAAACACTACTCTGGACACTAAAAATCTGTTCACAAATTTTACAAAAAATGGCAATCTAAGCCATGCTATTATTTAGTGGTGTGCGTCCTTAAAGGATCAGTAACTCTTTTCAATGGAGTCAATAACTAGGCCTACAGTTTGAAATCCTTATAGCCGCTTGTGTTTACAAAGCCAAAATGTCTAGAATTAGTGATTTCTTTGTTAAACCCGACTTTGATTGCCAGGTTGGTTTAATGATGTAAGACGGATACCACTTTTGTGGATTGCGATTTTCAAAATTATTATACTATTGAAGAGGCAGTTTTGCCACATTAAATAAATAGTGTTTGCTACCTTCTTGTGCAGATTCAAGAAACGCTTCGAGGTCACTCTGGTCTTTTAACTTATCACCAGTCCTGACATAATAAATAAAATATCATTGATGAAAATCCCTGGTGTTCATTTAAGCTCATTACCGTAATTTCCGGATTGTAAGCCGCCTGGGATACATGCCGCACTCCTGGAAATATGCTAAGATTCAGCTATCGCTGTACAGGCCGCACTGCATTGGTATGCAAGCCATGTGATATGCCTGAAGTATGCCAATAACCTGATCAATGCACAATTTCAAACAATAGATAGACCGTTTTTCTCACGCAGTGAGAATGTCTTTGATTTGACCAATGGCCTCTTCAACAACAAATCTCTTTCTATATGTACACAAGACCT
>JXSR01S032190.1:111296-125914 GCA_000969725.1 Ophiothrix spiculata | reverse complement strand
ATCAAGTGAAATTTTCAGTATATATTTATGTTGTTCTCTTCTTTTTATTTAGCTAGAAAAGAGACAACCTAAAAATCATGAATTGCACCTTTAAGTTCAAATTATGTGTCCTAGCTTTCCGTCACTTCGAAGGCACCCTTCCACCCTACCTGTCATCTGTTTTACACACCTATAATCCATCTCGCACTTTACAATGTTTACGTTCCGGCTATCAAAAGATTCTCAAGATACCAACCTCAGATCTCAAATCTTCCGGTGAGCAAGGTTTCAATGCCCCACTGTTTGGAATTCACTCCCAAACAACATCCGTAACATATCCTCTCTCAGTCAATTTAAATCCGAGTTAAAAACCCATCTCTTCCATCGGGCATTTCCCGTTTCTTATTTTTTCATCGTGTTTGTCCTTTTTTATTGTTCCTGTTTTCACATGCTTCAAGATCCTCTTGGATGATTTTTGCGTGTTATAAGAACGCTTTATTATTATTATTATTATATAGGTGATGACCCTTCATTCAAACATGAAAAAAGTGTATGTTAAAATTTTCACCAGATCGGAATACTACCTTTAACAAGTTTAAGGCAATGATGAGTTTGAAAAACATTATAACAGAAACCAAGTTTATTTATGGACTGATTTGAAAAACCTAACAATTTCCTTTCATCATGTTCATGTCTACTAAAGTTACTTTTGGCAAAACTAGCATCCAGGGGGGGGGTGGGGGGGGGGGGGGTAGGGGTTTGACCACTGTAATTTTGATATCATCAACCATGCAATGTTTTGTCTTATTTAATAGTGCCTTGATCTAGATGTAACAGTGCTCAACAAGTGTTATAATGTCTGTACGTATGTATGTATAAGGGTAAACCAATCAAAATCAACAAGACTGAAAATCTTTCTTAAGCAGTAAATTTTTCTTGGTACCCCTTCTTGTAAAAATTGTAAAGGCTAATCATGTAATATCAAAAAATCATGAATCAAGAACCAGGAACCGAAAAGTCCATCCTTCAACAATTTGCTCAACAATTGACTTGCAGCATCTGTTTGGAAATGTACAAGACTCCTAAAACTGTCACCCCTTGCCTACACACTTTTTGTCAAGGATGTTTGCAAGATTATATTGACACCACAGCTTCCAGGACAAAAAAAGGACGAAGGGGAACCTTTCCTTGTCCAACATGCAGGATTTATATTGTATTTGAAAATTATTCCACGTATATCAATTTGAGAGCACATGTGGCGGAAAAGCAATTCAAAACCAACTTTGATATTCAAAGTCAAATTGATGCAATCCGGAGTAACCGTGAGAAAGGTTGTCCAAAGCATACTGGTGAAACCCTCAGGTTTTATTGCAACACTTGTGAAGAACTAAGTTGTCAGATATGCGTAACCGAGAGTCACTTGATTGAAAACCACAACTTAACATCAGCAGATGCAGTAGCCAAAAAGATACGAAGTCAATTTCACGCTAAGCTAAAAAACATTGAACAAAAATACTCTGATACATTGCTGAAAACGTATGGAAAACAAACAGCAGATTTAGATAAAATAAACATCATGGTTGATAATATAGCCAAGTTACTGACATCTTTGAAAAATGAAGCCGACATACAAAAGAAAAAACTAGAAGAAAAGATTGAAACACAAAACATTAGTGAAGAGGTAAAAAAGGCACTCTCTGTTACAAACTCGCAGATTATCCAGAAACAGAAAGAAACATCAGATCGACTGCAACTTCTAGAAGACATGTTACATGACATTCAGACAAAGAAACAATCTACCTCAGCAGCAAAGTTAGAAAAACATCTGTCAACAATTTTGAAGGAACTGAGCACCGTAACTAAACAAAACAGTTGGATAGTTAATGAACCGACACCAACACAATCAGCACAACAAGCAATATTTGGACGGACACAAGCCAATATATCAAATCCTCCCCCACAAGTACCACCACTAGCATTCAACACACCTACCAACTATGGTTTGGGCACAATCCCAGAATACCACGTGTATAACCAGTGATCAGGACAACCACAAATGTTTGGAGGGACACATATGTGTCCCGTCATATCTAAAGGTACCTTAATACCGGCATAGTAAATTACGAGATACGGGCCATTGAAGCTGAGCATAATCAAAAATCACGTCCAAGGTCGAATTTCTAATTTCATCAGAAATGTTACCTTTGAAGTGTATTCTATCATATTAATCAGGTTTCAACATCCAAAACATAGAAAAATGTTTTAAAAATCAATATAAAAATCCTTTCCCCATTAAAGTTTTACTTAATACAAAAACTTCAAACTCGATTTTCTCAGAACTATAGTTTTCCGAATCAGCCCGATGCCTTTTGCCAATTTGGATGTAACTTTGCAACCAAACGTCCAATAACCAAAAGTAAGGTGTCATTTCAAAGCTTAAAATCTCGGCTTTCAGATGAGACCAATAAATCCATTTTGATTTTGCCGACCTTAAGGTACCTTTCGATATGACGGGTCACATATGTTTGGAGGGTCACAAATGTTTGGAGGGACTCCACAAATGTTTGGAAGGGCACAATCCAATATTTCAAATCGTTTCCCTCAAGTTGGTACACCATATCGAGGACCAGCACAACCACAATGGCCCGGGCAATAGTTCCATGTGCCAAATCAGCTGCAGCCTCCCCTGCAATATGGTAAGCAACAACAAAACCAAATTACGTCCCACAAAATGTATTCCCAACATTACAGCAACAGCAAACAGCTATGTTGAATAAGATGGAATTGTTGGGGATGCAGCAATTACAAAGAGATGATACTGATTTGTCTGATGATCAAGATAGAGGAGATGATACTGATTGTTCTGATGAACACGATGAAGAAGATGATACTTATTGTTCTGATGATCAAGATGAAGGAGACGATACTGATAGGTATCATGATCAATATGAAGGAGATGAAATTAATTGGACTGATGATCAATATTAAAGAAACAAAACTGATTGTTTTGATGATCAATATAACCACAGATTTTTTAGGACGGGGATGGTGATCGGCTGCGATTCCAGCATATTAGAGATACAGAAGGAGCCCATGGTTTTTGTTTCACCAAAGGATGCCATAACATCTAAAATGCACTACATTTTATACACCATCGGCGTAACCCGGTAAGGGTTTGTACCACCAGGAATGCGTTGGCCGATGTAATGAAAGTTTTCACGTGTGTGTCATATAATACAGAAAATATATGGTGTTAGAAATATTGTTTTGAACATTTCACTTTTGACCCTTTTGAATATTCATCAATTATTAAAGAATTTCCACCCGTGTTGAAGGTATATCAGAAACGCGTTTTTAAGATCCAAGGTCTGATTGTGAGATCGATCAATTAGGTTCTATTGGCCTTTGTCACACCCTTTTTATGCAGCCTTTAGCACAACCACAAGATATCACCAGCGATAGTGTTTTAAAATCAAATTATCATGGATATTTACATATTAAGTATTTTCAAAAGACATTTTCATGTTTTAAAACAAGTACAAATAGTGTTGTCTTTGCTCGACGTGTCTGCCAGATAAACGGTTCTACAGAGACCATTATCCCTCGTCCACCTAAGGTATTTTCTACTACGTCGTCACCTAAGGGGGTGGGGTGGTTACTACCCCCCCCCCCCTGTGAAAATGAAATTAAAGCGCCAAAAGTGTGGTTGTTTTATACCATAGTATAGGGTAGGGTCTCCTCTTTCTATTGATACCACAATCATGAAAATCGGTTAAGGCGTTACGTAATTATGGCGTCATAAAGTACTTTAGGTCGGAAAATTTCGCCGAAATCTGAATTTCAGCGAAAATTGAAAAAAATTCAAAAATTCGCTATAACAGTTCTAAATATCGGATTTTCATCGGGTTTTTTGCTAATGAATACAGGAAATTGTAGTTCTAACATGTTCTGAAGCTTGTTAGCATGCAGATATTTTTCAAAATGGCGACTTTTCATATAAGGGGGCCTACCCACGGACTTTGACGGCTTACCCTACCACCACCTAGGTGGTACCCTCGAGTTTGTTTCATCAAAATGACCGCAAAGGATGTTAAAACAATTATTTAAATGCCCGGGACGGGGTCACTTGTTTTGCGTTTTGAGCAATCGGCGACGATCCGTTAGGGGGGGGGGGGGTGGTAACCCCCTTTATTAGGTGGACGAGGGTTAACAGATATATTGTATCTTGGTATGGGATGGCTTGTCATTATATTTGATAATGGTCTCTGTTTCACCCCTTATCTAGTACATAGCTAATGTACGTTTTTTACCCAGAAATACACTTCTCAAACAAGTTTAGAAACTTTTTAGCCGCCTATATCTCATTTGTTTGAATCTTGTTCATCTATATAATGCATTATTTGATTAGCTATGGGTTTGGATATAAGTTCTAGATGTGATTCTTCAACACGTTCTGCGAAATCAGCTTTTAATGTCAGCTACGCATTTTTGCCATAGTAGTATAACAGGATAATTGATCTTCCGTAAGCTCACCTTTAATTCAGTTGCTTAACAATTATTTTCCTAATGATGACAATTTTTTTGGTTTACATCGGAAATAAACTTACGACATTGTCCGTCATTGCAATGCCTTGTTTCATTTTAGTTAGGTCCCTTAACCTTAAGGTACCTTTCGATATGACGGGTCACATATGTCGTTACAGAAATGACAAATCTTCCATTTTTGGCACATATGTTCAGTTCACCATACGATTTTCGAAAAAAACTGGCTCCAAAAAATTCGAGCTATTTTTGGGTAAAAAAACCGATTTTTGCTATTTTTGACGTATAACAAGAAAAAATGTAGTTCTTTCTTTCACAATTTACGTTAAAAATGTTTGATGTTTTTATAAAAAGTTACAGCGTAAATAAGTTGACATAAAACAATTAAAACAATAGACATTTTTGAGCTAAAACACCTCATATCGCCGTTTCACTTTGTAACGTTTCAAAATGCAAATTAGCTTCAAAATACCACCTTTACTAAATGATAATTATATTCAATTAACTTAAATAAATAATTACACCAAATGAGTTGGTATGAATTAATGAAAATAGGAAAAAATTCCCCTTATATCAAAATAATGGTAAGAAATTAGTGATCTGGCTCATGATTCAAGATTACTAGGTACGTACTAGGTTCGGCCTAGTATCGTATCATCTGTATAGAAAGGCCCAGGCAAACACATTTACCGTCCCGAAATTCATATCACAAGTTCGTCCCGATGTACATAATATCAATTTGTTTGTAATGCACGCGTAGCGCGCGAAACTTTTGCTATTTTCTGCCAAAAATCGATATAAAACCTTGATATTTGTGCTAAAATTTGCTTATTTTGACTAATAATTTGCAGGAGTAGTAAGTAAAGTAGTAAATATCGTCCCGATATTTTTTTTTTGAAATTTATGATAAGATACCGGATGGCCCTAATAAGATAATAAAAAGAAAGAGAAAATGGAAAGAAAATTAAAAGGGAAAGAGAAAGGGGACTGATTAAAGAATAATAAGAAAGGGCATGTAGGAGGACAGGTTAAAGGTAGAGGGGCAGACGGGTCAGGGGCCAGGGCCGCCGTTAGAAATTACGGTCCCAGGGACAAACCTTAGCCACGGGCCCCTTTAATAATGGGTGTACTTTACGGTCATTGCCGGTAGATGAAAAGTAGGGCCATCCGGTACAAATTTGCGCACAAAAACTAGGGGGTCATTTGGTACACATCATAAACTTATGGGGCACCCAGGTTCAATGAATATTTCAAAATGAGAGTAATTAAGGTAACATCCTTTGATTTGACTCAATCAGAAAAAAGTCATTTTCAAGTTTAAATTGCTATAAAATTATAAAATTGTTGAAAATTAGGAAAATAGCCATTCAAATTGGGTTGAAACGTTAAATTAGCGTGAATATGAAAAAAGAGGGGTCATTGAGTATTTGACCATTAAAAAGGGGGTCATTTGGTATTTTTGAGTTTCGGGGAAGCTGGTTAGCGCAGCGGTACTTTGCACCACTTAGTCCCGGGTTCGATTTACCGTCCCGGCGTGGCGCTGTATGTGCATTTGTTTTCGCTTCCGTACGTTATTCTTCTGGTATATTCCGGTCTTCCTCCTGCATCCAAAATTGATTTAATTAAAGAAAGATCTTGGACTCCATGGAAATAAGCTTCATTAGAGGCTTTCTTGGGTTATCCTTGGCGATCAGCCTAAAGAATAATTATTCTTTCTTTCTTTCTTCAACTTTATTGGTCATGAAAATTAACATCAATAAACCTTATCATAGTTATCTTAATGTTGTTCCACTTTTATTTGCCTTATTCGCATGATAAAAATATGAATTGAAATCTAAAACATATAAATTTTAACCGCGATGAGTAATAAAAAGTATTTTTGAAAATACATCAGTATTTGGTCCGAACGGTTTTTGATCCGAACGGTCTTTTCTCCGAAATTCGGAGAAACGGCCGTTCGGAATTAAAACCGTTCGGATTAAAAACTGTTCGGGATAAAAACTATTCGGAGTAAAAACAATTCGGAGAAATGACCGTTAGGAACAAAAACCTTTCGGAATTAAGATTTTCGGAGCAATAGCCTTTTAAAAACCTGTCGGATCAAAGGACTAAAAATCATTCGGAGAAACGGTCGTTCGGAGTAAAAACCGTTCAGAGAAAAAACTGTTCGGAGTAAAAAACATTCGGAGAAACGGACGTTCGGAACAAAAACCGTTCGGAGAAATGACACGTCGGAACAACGGCCTGTCCCCATCATTTGGTACAAGTCGTTTTAAGAAAGGTGGTGTATTCGGAGGCAAATCCTGCATAACTGTAATGAAAGTGCTTCTCAAGCTTATACTTACTGAATGATCGTTCAGCCGATGCAACTGTTGCAGGAATAGAACAGAAGATTTAAAGAGCGGTAATGATCAATCAAATATTGTAATTTAAAAAAATAAGCTTCTCCCTTCTTTTTCCTTCCTCTTCTTACTCTTTTTCTTTTTCCATTTTTTACACATTTTTACGGGCCCCCAAGACCCCATTCCCGGGACAAATGTCCCCTTTGTCCCCCTTCTCAGCGGGCCTGAGGAAAGACTTAGCAGGCACCACCTTAAGTGAAGGGGTGCTAAAATGACGCTGTAAAATAAAATTGACAATATAACAAATGAGAGCTCTCTAGTTACGCAAAAGTGCCAGAAACCGAAAGTTTCCGATGCTACGCCGCTGGTCCCCACTTCCTCCATTCCTATAATTGCTCCCCCTAAGTTAAACATTTTCGCCATTTTTTCCTCTCTCCAGTCACAAACCTTACCCCCTCCAAACCCCCAATGCATCCAACTCATTCAGTGACACAAATTTTACAATTCCCCCTTTTTTGACAATTAATATGTAAAATGTCAAAACAAAATTCGCGCTTTACGCCACTGTTGAAACCTAAGCCTATATGCTATTATAACCAACATTAATTTATGGAAACAATTCTAGAAGATGTTAGAAAAATGTAATCATAAATTATAAACCCTGTGAGAAAAAAATATGGTCAACCACCACGTTTACTACACTTTTCACCCCTTTATCGCGAGAAAATGATATTTTGAGACAATCGCAATTTTGTTTGTAAATATCCTTTTATTTATATTGTATTTTGGCTCCTTGAATGACTCATATCTCAAAAACCAAGTCAATTTTTGCCATGCAAATGGATTTAACTGAAAGATATGATCAAAATTAAACGAAAAACTTGAAAAACTAAAATTCGATTTTTTGAGCGAAAAATTGCATTTTTTCACCCAAAATTATGTCGATGTCTTTGGAGCCAGTTTGTACCGTAAAGTACATGTCACAACGAATCGCTGTGCAAAAAATGGAAGATTTGTCATCCGTGTAACAAGATGGCCCCTATTTGTTGATAAGGGACCTAACTATTTGGATATCCGTCTCGACATGAGGCACTCGAGTTATCCGTTTTCTCGCAGACTCTGACTCTCGTCCTTGTCCCATTACCGCAGGTTGCAGAGCACGTTTCCCATTCATTCCACTCATTCCAGTACGCTGTCAAAATAGAGGACGATTTATTAATATTCGTAGTTTTATATTCGGATGTATTAAATATATATTTTCAGTAAAAAAGGCAAAGAGATTACAATTATGTTACCCTTGCAATGTTGTGATTGTACCGGATAATTTCTCTTTTCCAAGTAAACTGAAACGGTATAAAGCATGTACATTAATCACCAACATTATACACGACAAAGGCATGTGTTATGGCAAAGAAGACCGTGTTTAAGTTGATTATAAGAATTATATAGTTCCTTCTTTGTAGCAAAACTTATAATTTTTTTAAATCAAAAAACTCTAAGAAAACTGCTATGGACTCTAAATTTTCAAAAAATTCCATTATTAGATACTTACCACTGCACTCTAGGGTAAAATGCTTCCTTATTTCCTCGATGTCATCCGAAAGTAACGGTCTTTCAACAAATACTGGTTTAAATGTCCTGATAGGAGTCAAGGTATTCATCCCTCCCATGACTATCTTTTGGCACCAGCAAGGATGGTCATACGGCAATATCCATTTCAAAACACCAATTTCATTATTTTCTTGCGATACTTGACAGGTAAAAGCATTAACACAAAGAAACAGGCCTAGTATTTTGAGTAAATGAAAAAAAGTTTAACAAAAAAGAGTAAAATATAGTTATTAAATTATTTTTTTTGTCCTGATCACATCATAGTAAAGCGGCTTCCCAGTTGTTGTTTGGCTCAGTATAGTCAATACTGATCTGTTAGAAGGTTGTCGGAAGAGTTTGGGGTGACAAAATATTGTACATGTTTTGATGGAATTACACCAAGCTATTCCATTTTGGACTCTCGCATTTTTTGCCTCGTTTCTTAAAAAAATCAAAAAAAGGTAACTTGAATATATACATAATTGAGTCACTCATGGTAAAGCAATGAAAGATAGAACCTAAGGGAAGAACTTTTGGACGTTTATATTTTAACAGAATTGACCGTATTTGTTCCATCTATTTATTCCACCTCTGTCTGATTTCTTTCAAATACAAAAATTATCAAAATGTAGGTAACTTATAAACAATACTAAAACACTCCCATTATAAAGACATGAGAGGTAGAACCTTAGGGGTGTGAATGACATCCATTCTATGTTTTGAAAGAATTGATCGATTTGTTTCATCCACGGCTATTCTATATAACTCTAATTTCTTAGAAATACAGTGTGTCCCAATAAAAATTGTTTGAGTTGAACAGCGCCCCCTGTGGCAAAACTAAAATGCCAGCAGGCGGCGGCGGACACGATTTATAGAAGATCCTAGATTTAGGGATGAGGGATTTCCAAAACGCAAATTTAGGGAACGATCTACGTGTATTTCTATTGGGTCACGTGACTCACGTATTGAAGAAAATAATTACAAAGATCATATTTTTATCTCTCCTCAAAAAACTACAAAAATGTTCTTATCGTAATAAGCATAATTATGTTATCCTAAATCCGCTGGGGTTCACGCGTGAACCCCAGCAATATAATTTTAGCGGCAATCCCACATGATCCCGTAAGTTGTATTTTCCCACGATGTTTCTTATAGAGGCGGTATAGGACATGAGTCACATCGACGCAGCCGGGATCGCATACGATAAGAACGGCAACCATGCAATAGTTGCCACGACCACCCTCCTCTGAATGCTAGTTTGATATAATGGTGTATCATTGTAAAGACAAAACTCCAAGCTTTCATATGCCGTTATTCTGTTTTTGCGGAAAAGGACTGTCAAAATCAGGGGCCCCTCAGAAAGACGTATTAAAAAAAAGGCTTAGGAAGACGAGGGTTTAATCAGGGCTCTGACACCGGCATTTCGCTGGCACTCGATATCTGCAGTTGTACAATGTAAACAATGCAGAGAAAACGCCGGAATACAAAATGGCGACTGACGCACTCATGGGCAAAAAAGTGGCACCCCAGGGGACACTCTGAACTGCACCGTGAAGTCCGTGAACGCTTTTGACATTTCATTCATGATTGTTTTTTTACTACGATGTATTAGAATTGTCCCAAGTCTATGCTATACATTATTTTCCGTAAAACGCATTTAGGACTCTCTGAGAGGCGCGGACGCAACACGTGCTAAATCAAAGATGGCGGCGCGCATGCACTGTGTCACTTTATAAATAGGTCTATCATTTCCCAATCTTATATATTCCCTGGTTTAATGCTCATAACTCAGAACTAGTATTATGTGACATAAACACTTCTTATTTCCAAAATACTAAGTATACAGTAAAGCATGGGATGATCTTTATGCTTATATTAGCCGTAAAACTGGGGAGGAAATTATTTTAACGACGTTTGAGTAAAAGCTAGTAAATGTTTGGAATTGGTGAGAATAGAACTATTAACCAGAATTATCTAATTTTGTATTTCAAATTTTACATTCATAGATGCAAATTTCAACAACAGAGGGTTCCAAATTTTAATGCATTTTTAAATTTAGTCAAAATGAAATTTAAAACAGAATGCATGATTGCAGAGAAAAACGGTAAATTAAGAAATCATTAAAAAAAAGACCCAATCATTTGACTTACGATCTGACTGACATGCCTCCTATTTCTTGTTTTTTTAAATACTTTTTTGAGTTTTACTCCCAATTTCAAGACATTTTTAAGATTTTCAAGACATGCTGTCCTGTTCTTGTTTGTCTGTTTGTTTGTTTGTTTTGTGCGAGAGCGATAGGATGTGGTGGTTGGTTGGTTAGTGTTGGGTCCCTTTTTATATTTATTATAACGATGGTTATCTAAAGGAGATTCCGATTGGCACTGTGTCTGCTCTGTTTTTTTCTCTGTCCTTTTGCCCATTTGTTGGGCATAATTATCGGGGTCCTGTGTTTAACATTGCTGCCTGGTAACTGATGGGAATCTTCTTTCTTGCATTCTATCATAAATCATACTTTTATATTGTTATGATTTTGAAATGACTTTGTAAAGAGAGAAGGAAGAAAAAATATACAGAAAAACAAAATAATATGATACAATATACAGATAACATGTGATGGAGAACTGGATACACTGTTAGAATGTTGGGCAAATAATTTACCCAACGTTGGTTCAACTATGAACAACCCAACTTCTGGGTAAATAATTACCAACGTTGCGTACAATGTTGGCTAATTACCTAACTGTTGGGTAAAAGTTTTAGCTAATTACCCAAATATTGGGTAAAATTTCATCAACAGTTGGTTAATATTATTTACCCAACAATTGGGTTGTTCATAGTTTAACCAACGCTAAAAAAATGCCCAACAGTATAACAGTGTAATAAGCTCAAGTTATGAAGAGTCCCAGTCTCCTAATTATATCTATTATGTTGGGCATCTGTGTGCTGAAATATAGACGTGCTTAGAAAATATGGGCTAGCATAATTTGACCATTATCACAGCGATGAAAAAATGAGACGGGTGTCCGATGATTGGTGAGTTTTGATAGTTTGGTGAGGATAGATTTTTATTATTTAGAAAGTACCATACCTGAAAAAGTGAATGATAAAACTACCGACACAAGACGAGAGTTTCCCAGCCATTGAGTCATGGTGAACACGAACCTGTAATTATTGAAAACAATTATTTAAATGCTCTAAACCAAACGACTAAATGAGACTCAAACGTTACTCACTTGCATTTTGAACTCATTTTAAGGAAAGGGGAACAGTTCGTTTTTCAATAAAATGTTAACGTCGAGAAAAAACAGAATTATAGGCTACATTGTCATCTTTGTGGAAAATTTCATTCATTTTTTTTCTCATATTTAAAATTTTTCTCAAGGAGTAAAATCTTCATTCTTAATGAACAATTACATTCTTCACATGCTGTTGGATTTTCTATCTGGATGAATATTAAATTCACACTCATTTGGAATATTGTTTTTCTAAATCAGAAAAATTACTTGAAGTAAATATATTTTGCACGAACAAATCTTGCTCAGGTGAGTAATATCTCTTTCGTTTGAGTAAAATCTCATTTGGTGGAGTAAAATCTTACTCGGTTGAGTAAAATCTTAGTTGAGTAAATTACACTCAGTTGCGAAAACAATCTTACTCAGTTGAGTAAACTCTAACTTGGTTAAGAAACATTTTACTCGGATGAATTAACTTTACTCGGTTGAGTACAATCTTACTTGTTGAGTTAAGTCATGTAAGAATCTTATCATCCGAATCTTACAGCTAGGAGAGACTCAAACGTTTTTTTTTTTTTTTTTTGTACTTGTGTAAAATATGGAACCTTGAGTGAGAGTACTTAAGTACGCTCACAACAAATAAGTCTATTTGGCTAAAGTTGTGGTGGTCACAATTGCCCGTACGAACGGTTACAAATTTGCGTAGGGCGAACTGACATTTTTAAAATGATTTTAACGAACTTCTTATGGTCTACGGATGTAGTTTTGAAAAAAACAACCCGATTTTGAAAGTTCGTACAAAAATTGTCAAATCATCGGCGAAGCACTGTTAGTTACTGAACAAGAATTGAAAAGAAAACGTCCGTAGAGTGTGCATCGTAATATGAGAGGGTTACAAGAAGATTAGCACTCTGTATATCTTACCTTGTTTATTGATGGTCTTTCAAATACATATTCAATCAATCAATCAATTAATCAATCTATCAATATTGTAAAGAATTTTCATAGAAGTTTTGACGAATACCATAGCGGTAATGGTTGACACGCAGACTATTTTGATAGTGATCACTAAACCTTATGACTTTGGAGATTTTACCTCTAAACCTACGTTAGGCTACATATTACAGTGTCTTAAGGCCTAGATATACTTTGTCATTTTTGTAGTCATTTTCATTCAGAATTTTTCTCATGGTGTTACATTTTCACCACTATGTTAAATTTTCATTGGGAATGAAAATTTTCATTTTGATTTTTTCTCATGGTGTAATTTTTTTTGTCATGGAGTAAAATGTTTCACCATTTATGAAAATGTTTCATGATGGTGTTCAACGGGGCATAGATTGATCTCATTAGGTCGAGAACAATTCCATAATTACATAATTACCTTGGTCTTTTCATCATTATCTGAAATCTGTCCTTGACAGGTACTGTGGATTTTATTCTGCTGAAAAGATTTTCTGACTCCTTTTGATTTTTCTCCAAAGAGAAACATTTTCATTTGGAATTGTTATCACCGTCTTGATTTTTTTTATTTCTATTTGTAGTTTTAGCGGATTATTCCGATCGATAATATCGTCTAGGAACTCGAGGTCAATATGCATTCAGCTCTATATGGATTTTCAAGATGGTAAAAATGACAAAGTATATCTACAGCTTAAACAAGAATTGAAAAGAAAACGTCTGTAGAGTGTGCATCGTAATATGAGAGATTACAAGAAAATTAGCACTCTTTATATCTTACCTTGTTTATTGATGGTCTTTCAAATACATATTGAAAAGAGTTTTCATGGAAGTTTTGACGAATACCATAGCGGTAATGGTCGACACGTAGACTATTTTGAAAGTGATCACTAAACCACCTTATGGCTTTGGAGATTTTACCTCTAAAACTACGTTAGGCTACATATTACAGTGTCTAACTTCTTATATCATGTTTATAAGTCACTTCTCATGCATAAGTCACTTGTTTTGCAATATTTATACAGATAGGGTTTTTTATGTACTCAGGCTAGATCATTTTATGAGTTGGAAGGTTACTATAGCAATATAAAACTTGACTGCCACAAATTCCAGTGTTTATTAGTTTAAAATTTCACTTGCTTACACGTTTATAAATACGGCCATTATTTTATTGTATTATAAATCTATTAAAAGGTATTATACTTATTTTTGCTGTAAAAACGTGTTTTGTGTGTTTTCCGCTACATTCGTTACTTTAAATATGAATAAATTTGACGGGAACAATTGGTAAATTTCCTAATTGAGAATTAATCATTAATGCGGTACACGTTACAATGTTCCATTGTTACACGGCTCGCGCTATGTAACATAATTCACGCTCAAGTGACAAAGCCACTTTTTAGAGAGTTACTCACTTGAGTTAAATCTAACTCAGTTAAAATCTTGCTCAGTTGAGTAATATCTTATTCAGTCGAGTAAAACCCCTCTTCGCCCCTGGACCACCACCAGGGGCCCTAAGGCGGGCCCCTAGACCCCACCCGTTATTCGCTCCGCTCACTTCGTTCGCTCCGCTCGCATGGTCAATACAATTATGTCGGTTCGTCTTTATAGTGCCCCGCACTACCCCCCCCCCTTTCAGAAACCTGGCTAAGACACTGGTTTCACTTATTTTAAAGATGGTACAATTTTTTCTGGTTATCTGATATTCTTCCCCCTCAATTAAAAACTAAAAATCCAAATCATCCAAATTCATCATCTGACGGATTGTAGTATACAAATATTTGAGATGACAAATGCATCGGTTTTCATCGTTTCCTCCCACACCGCCCTGGAAGGTTAATATCTAGAAACGTTTTTCGCGGTGTTAAATATTATATTTTAGGCAATTTTTGTCATGGTGAAGCAACTTCCGGTTTCACTACCGAAATAAACCGACGGACGAATGTATAATGTTTTATTTTTTCACCAACAA
>JXSR01S032190.1:90291-103510 GCA_000969725.1 Ophiothrix spiculata | reverse complement strand
AGTGTCCAGGCCTACTATACTGGTAGATCTAAATAAATGTCAAGACGAATATCCAAATAAATGTCAAATATCTATCTAACTGAATGTCCAAACGAATGTCCAATTGAATATCCAATATCTTTCTGAATGTCCAAACGAATATCCAAATTAATGTCCAATTTCCAATTTCCTGCCAGGATCACCGATCCATTCACAACACTATCTAAAGATGAATTGCACCTTCTAATCTCTAAACAGCTGTAAAGTCGACAAATTCATTTTATGCAATAGAATGATACGATTGACCATAACATTCTTCTGCACAAATTGGAGTATTATGGATTTCTTGGAATAGTGCTGCAATGGTTCAAAAGTTAGCTAAGCAACAGAAAACAGTTTTTGTCATTTAATTCTATTGCGTCATCAGAAAAAGATATTTTATGTGGTGTTCCCAAGGGATCAATCTTGGGGCCCTTACTGTTTATTTTATATGTGAATGACATTATCAATACATCCAATGTACTTGACTTTCTTTTTGCTGATGAAACCACTATTCTCTACTCACATCCCCAAATTGAACAATAAATCGAGAACTCAATGAAGTCAACAACTGGTTCAAAGCTAATAAATTATCTATAAATGACAGTAAAACAAAATTTCATGATTTTAGGTACTCCATATATGGTATCGAATAGCGACCTGAATAAAAATATAATTTTAGATAGTCCTGTTTTAGAGCGGGTGAAACACATTAAATTTCTTGGTTTATTAATCGATTAATGTCTTACATGGAAACACCACATTGATTGTGTATCCAAAACAATTTCGAGAAATTTGGTGTCATGAACAAACTCAAACATTGTATACCTAAACGTATTCTACATACCCTTTACTGTACTCTTGTTTTGCCTTATTTAAACTACAACATTCTCATTTGGGGAATTACGTGTAAAACATATAAGCTTCTTAAGTTACAGAAATGGGCAATGAGAACAATTTCTTGTAGTCATTATCGTAGCCATACTGATCCAATTTTTACCCAATTCAAAATGGTTTAAAATGTTCGATATTTATACTCTTGAATTGGGATCATTTATGTACAAATATAAATCAATTGAGCTACCACCAGCATTCTCAAATTATTTTAAGAAACGTTCAGAATTCCATAACTATTCGACAAGACAACGAGACAATTACCAATATACCAACTTCAAAAGATTTTTTATGATCATTCTGTTCGCACTACTGGTCCACATCTTTGGAATACTCTTGATAAATCGATACAAAACTCAAAATCTCTTAAAAACTTCCGTAGCAAATTAAAACAGAAACTCATTTCAAAATATGAATAATTTAGTCTGTCTTCAGACTAGTAATGCACCTTTCCTGGCTTTTTCAAACTTTTCTTTTTTAGCATTTGTCCCAGTCTTGTCTAGTGGCTGTTTTTGTACTGTAAGTTTGTATTTCTTTTTTCTTTTATCTAAGGGGTATTACATTCCACGGGCCTTTTGGGCCTTCTTGTATTATCCCCCATAACTGTATTTGCTTTCTCTTTTATTGTTTTGATGTATATTGTATTTTTATTTCTTGCTTGATTTTATATTACATGTATTTGTTATGGAAATAAAATGAACAATGAACATTGAACAAAAAAATAAATTGAATGTGTTGTAACATCTTCAAGTATCTTCGCAAAGCTTAAGACACAGCTAGCAAAATAACGTTTTCTGAAAATGTAACAAAAAACGTTTCAAAAACGTAAGTATGGAGGGTTTTTTTGACAAAAATGTTTAAACATAAACTCCTATAGAAACGTTAAAAACCGTTTAATTTACTTAAGAATACGTTTAAGACCAATGTTTTAAGAATACGTTTTTTCATTGTTTCTAAAACGTTTTATTAAAACCAAACCTATTTTTTAACCAATTCAAAATGTTTCAAAAAAGTTCCACAAATGTTATTTTACAAAATGTTACCAATTAAAAACGTTTCAAACAAATTTTCGGAAACGTTTCTTATTTGTTTGGTAGATATACACGATTTCTAATGTATAAATAAAGTTTTATGTTTATAACTATAGATTTATAATAGAGGAGGTTCTCAGAATATCCCACAATGTATTATTCTGATACACTTAGATATAATAGGCAATAATGGTTTTCTGGACAAGGGGCTCTTAGGAATTTGAGAATTCCATTGAATAGTACTCATTCATATCTTTCGAAGGGATGTATTTCTTTTCACAATAGCCCAGTGTTAACCCACATTGCTGACACCTCAAAAACGTCAGAAACCTGTACAGAAGTATAGGAGTTGAATTGGATTTGCAGGTATATTGTACAATGTTGCATTGCATCGTGGGATATTGTGAAAACCTCCTCTGGATTTATAATGTACTGCATTTCATTAATTACAGGTTGGTGTTCAACATGACTCAGTGGCTAGGACAATCGCGGCTTGTTTTGGTCATGTTATCATGCACATTTTCAGGTATAGTTCTTTCTAAGAAATCTAAGAAATACCACTACTGATGCCCTACATAACTGACTCATGTATTGAAACGCGTTACAGGGTTGTTGCTCACAAATCAACAACGATGCATTATGTACGTCCGTGTATTTTAATCAACGATCCATTACGTGCGTCCGTGTATTTTAATCGCGTGATGACGGTTGTAGCTGTAGTGTAATAAACACACAAACACACACCCCCACACCCCCTACACACCCCCACACATCGGATACATCGTTGTTGATTTGTGATGAACAACTCTGTTAGGTCCTGTGCAGACTCCACTATCGTAGAGACACAGCTTTATTCGATGACCTACGTCATTTTGTCGTCACCATAGAATATTCTAAGCAAAATATTCTATACGATAGAGGATTCTGCACCGGGCCTGAGTGTGTCAAAAAACCCTTAACATTGAACATAAAATTTACAGAATTCGAAGCAAATTCTACATGTATTTTTAATGTTTGTTGATTTGCTAGTTTGGATTATCTCGTGCATCAGGCTTTACACATGCTCAAATTCCCTAGAGTGAATATAGTTCATCACAAATCAACAACGGCGCGCTCCTATAAATACAGATTTATTGTATCCTTTAAAAATACTAGCAATGGTCAAAATGCCAGTTGTTGTGTGGTAACATAAATCCAAATTTATTTATTTTTAACCGGGCAGGAACAGACCTCTTAAGTGAACACTGTAATATGTATATACCACAAGTTACCTATTTTACCTATTTTGTATTTTAAGAAATCACTAGAAGACGGAGTAGCTCAAGATTGAACAATTTTCCGTCATTCCATCCAAACAGAACAGATTTCCGTCGCGCCGGCGTTTACTCCTTGAACATTATCCTCTTTTAATAATTTTCTAACGGATCAGACTTAATTATCATACTGAGCATTTGAAACCAAATCTATCAATTAAAGCCAACTTAAGCAGGATGTAATCAGGACAAAAATGTTTAATTTAATAAAGATTGTGAGTTCTTATTTTATGCTACTCTTACTAAAGTGTTCTAAGAAAAAACTTGATTTCAAAATTTCGTAAGGAAAACATAAACAAGTTTCTTTTGTTGAACACTTAAATTTAAGCTATTGTAATTTTTTTTCATTTACTCCTGATACTAGGCCTGTTTCTTTGTGCTCATGCGTATATCTGCCAAGTATCGCAAGAAAAGAATGAACTTGGTGTTTTGCATTGGATATTGCCGTATGAACAACCATGTTGGTGCCAAAAGATAGTTATGGGAGGGATGAATACCTGGACTCCTATCAGGACATTTAAACCAGTATTTGTTGAAAGACCGTTACTTTCAGATGACATCGAGAAAATAAGGAAGCATTATAGTCTTGAATGTAGTGGTGAGTATTTGAAAATGACAACATTCATAGCACTTTGAAATATAGCTTGTTTCTTAAAAAAAACATATTGAAAGTTTAGAGTTCATTTTTTACATCATATTTGAGCACTTTACCAAATGCCAGCTGAAATGAATGATATATATTATCACGATACCCATGAGGTGCGTCCAGGTTGGAGCTATAATAGGCCGAACACGGGATCAAATGTGGCCTAAAAGGTCAGACTTGTTGGACTGACCTTTAAATGTAACTCAAAAACCATTTCTACAATACACTAAAATTAGGAAGATCGCACGTTAGAAAAATACGGACAGAATAATGATGCTGATTTTTCTTCTGTTTTAATTGTTGCCCGGTTGCCTATGTAAAGAGTAAGCGACCAACCAGGTTCATTATGGCATAATTTAAAATCATGATTTAAAAAAGGGGCTCTTCATTTTTTGTAGACATTAGTCTTCTCCGTATTTTAGTATAGGTCTGTCATAAATCATGTGAATAGGATGTGTCGTTTTTGAGTTGTACACGATAGTTTCCATGTTACCTAATTGTAATTTCATTGCTTTTGCTAAATTGCTGAAAATTCAAATTGACATACCTCTGAATTAAAAAAAAAATTAATAATCGTCATATAATTCAACAGCTTATTGGAGCGAGTGGAATGAATGGAGAAAATGCTCTGCATCTTGTGGTTCTGGGTTTGTGGTTAGATTCAGATTTTGCTAGAGACTGAATTCTGATGCTTCATGTGTAGACGGGTATCCATTTGAAATACAGCATTGTAATGCTGGTCAAGTATTCCAGGCCCGGTGTAATCTTAAAAAATTTTCATCATCTTGACAATTTTTAGCAACGTAATAGTTAAATTAACTTAAACCGATTCTTTTGCTGAATATGTTATATTACTATTGCAAAAAGCCGATCGCCAGATCTGATTTGGTAATGTGGAAAAAACTGAAATTAGAATATACGTCACGTGAATTTCTAACATTCAACGTTGCACTGGCTATCATTTATCAATTAGGCCTATGAAATTGAATACGCCAGTACAAGAACAGCCCCACTCCTTCACTGACGAGGGCCGGCGTAAAATTCAAAACTGTAATTCGCAGGTCTACGTTGCTTGTCGTTACCCCAATACGTCGCAATATAAACGCACCTTAAGGGTCCCAAAATGAAAATTGATTTTTCGGTCTCATCTGAAAGATTATATTTTAAGCTTTAAAAGTTATTGGATGTTCGATCGCAAAGTAACATCCAAATTTGTAAAGGTCAAGGCACGACTTGCATCAGGTCAGGACTCTTCCTCATTGTCTTGATTAAGCGGGTTTTGTTCCTGCACTTTTTTTCTGCTGTCTGTGTTTTTTTAAGTCCTTTGATTAATGTCCTGAAATCTGATTTGAGTCGTGTGCTGGCCTATTTCACATATTTTGCCTTCTCTCCCCCACCAGCTCCAAGTAACAGGTGATTAAAAAACCTCATAAAGACAAAAAACAAAACAAAAAACCAACAACATCCAAATTGGTAAAAGGCATCGGGCTGATTCAGAAAACTATAGTTATGAGAAAAACGAGTTTAAAGTTTCTGTACTGGTAAACCTTGAATGGGGAAAGGACTTTTATCTCGGTTTTCAAAACATTTGTTTTATGTATTGGGCTCATTCCAAAGTAACGTTTGTGACCGAAAAATGGGAAAATTTCACTTTTAAATGGCCACAGAACCTAGCATAAACATTAAATCAACGAGTTTGTTGTTGATAATGGTGCTCACTGGTGGGGTCAAGACATGTAGTTGTTTGATAATTAAATCAATTGCCAAAATCCTGAGTAAAGTCCATGTAACGTTCGGTAACGTTTGTGACCGCGCACGGAAATGGTTTTTTGCTCCTAATCACTTCAAAGTACAATTTCTCTGAAGTGTCAACGATTATGGGAAACATATTTACAAATATTTCATAAAAGTTACAGAACATTATATCGCCAGGATTTATTTTAATGCATTGTTTTGTGTTGTAACGTTTGGTAACGTTTGTGACATTTTTGAAACAAAACATGTGCTCATTCATGCACGGATATAAAAACTTTACAATTTCTGATTGGAAAATACTTCTCACGTACCAAGTAACAAATGTATGACTGAAAAACATGTTTATGTGGTCGAATAAAAAAGCTGATTTTTTGCTTGAAATCAAAAAAGGTTCAGTTTCCACTGGAATGAGCCATTGGATGTTGGAACCTGATTTATATGATAGAATACACTTCAAAGGTAACGTTTCTGATGAAATTAGAAATTCGACCTTGGACATGATTTTTGACTATGCTCAGCTTCAATGGCCTGTATCTCGTAATTTACTATGCCGACCTTAAGGTACCTTTCGATATGACGGGTCACAATTTTAAAACATCAGTACACCGTACGCATATTCGTAACCGTCCATACGATCCACCACTGTTTGATCGCTAATAATATATAGCCATTTATAGCTAAAGGCACATTATTGGTGGCGCTATTTCTATAAATCAAGTTTTCAGGTTTTAAGAATCTATGACCCTTAGTTTTGGCATTTGCCGCTTGAATAAAGGAGACCAAAAACAAATTTGTATTCATGATAAATCACACAAAAAATATTTAATTTATGCAATATGCATATAATTAATTTTTCAAAATGAAGAGCGCCACCAATAATGTTATCTCAAAATATGGATAACAAATATGTATTTTAATCTAAAATTAGCATTTTTTAAGATAAAATGTGAAATTTAATTATGGAAATAAATATTACAGTTCAACACCTTATTCCAGAACTAATTTAAACACTTTTAAGGGCCTGTTTTTATTGTAACAGTGTATTTTTGTCGAAAAATTAATAAATGTAATATTATACCTGCCATAAGTTCAAGCCAGAACTACCGTAAATATCCAACATGTCTAACGTATTTATTTTTGTTTCAAAAGAATCGTGCATCGCAGGATGGCCTATCATAGGACGATTAGGCCCAGACAGTAATGGATGGACAATGGTGTCACCAGACCAGAAGTTTGTTTGCTACGGGCAGATAAAACAGTGGCGTTTTCAGGGCAAGAAACACAATCCATTCCTCGGTATAGTGTGGAGGCCGCTGGTTAACTCTACATCGAATACTAACTTCAAAATTGTTGGTATCAACGAAATACCGCCAAGCTCAGCGTTGAATGTACCGACCACATATGATGTACCTAAAAATGAGCGTATAACGGTCAGTCCAGGTGATGTCCTTGGATGGTCTTTTGATGGCAGTGTGATAACTTTCAACTATGGTGGGACATATCGTGTGAGATGGTTAGGCGGCAATTTGTATTCTTCTTTAGAGGCTAACCAGACTCACAACATTAATGAAGGTGTGGGACACCGGCAATATTCTATCGAGGCTACTGTTGGAGGTAAATACTTGTTAGTTTTTGTATCGATATTTATTACTGATGGTGATTTAATCATCTTAATTATTACATTCAGACTTGGTATCTATTTTTAGACACTGACAGGAAAAAGAGTCAGTAATTAAAGAGAATGCCTATCATCCTGATTCTGAAATTTCACTTTTTCTCACACATTACGAATTTTTTGATCATACAGGAACAGCATGCACATACTTGCTCGAGAAACACAAGCCAAAAAACTTTGTTTTTGGTTTGAGGCAAGCTGTGTAGTACAGCCCATCACATAACGGTCATTTGTGCATAAATTGAAAAATACAAATGGTACTTGAAAAAACAGAAATGTTTTATTTCATATTCATGAAAGGAACCTTTTTGAATTAAATTTATGAAAATCGCATTGTTCGGATCAGAGAACTCAAACGGTATGCTTCTTTTGTTTACATCGGTTACCATTTGTAAACACATCTTCAAACATCATTTTTGTGTGACCAAGAAGTTACCATAGACTGGAGTCTAATGAATGGAAGTACTTGAGGTTATCGATGTATTTTTCTTGAGCCGACTCCAGTCTATGGTAACTTCTTAGTGTGACTAACAACTTTGGGAAGTGTTTTTAGTATAAATATCCGTTGTCATGTTTGTGGAGTGTTGCAGTTCGTATTTGATAAATATGATCACTTTTTGGGATATTGGGCATGTGCACTTATGCGACAGGTTTGATTGCAGAGCTTGCTTCTGGCAGTGGTACCAATACCACTGCCAGAAATTTCGGGTAAGCACATACAAACATACCACTGTGATTGTTTTATGAAAACAAACAAATGTTGAAATTAGAGACAAGATTGTCCATCTCTGAATTTAGGCCTTTTTAGGGTTACCGGTAACCTAAAATTCCAGTTGGTAGCTGAATGACGCTGTTGGTTTGATTCAGTTTTATACCGAGTCAAATTCAATCCCTGTAAATGAATAAGAGGTCTATTTGAGGTAAAAAAAACTCAAAATAAAAGAGAAATGTGCCTTATAATTGTCCGAGAGTGATATTGCAAAGAAACTATAATTATAGCCAAGGAGTATAAAAGTTGGGAAAGGGACACACAATTTGATACTGTGAGTAATACAGGGTTTAGTCTCATTTTTTATAAAATGATTTATGACTTTTAAGGGGAACGGGAATCCATCTGCTCAGGAAAATGTAAATCCTAACTATCTTTTAATCATGAAAATATATATAGTTTCCACCGCCTTTGCAGGGACTCAAACCATGGATTATTAATCAATCAATCAATCAATCAATCAATCAATCAATCAATCAATCAATCAATCAATCAATCAATCAATCAATCAATGATACAAGTACTTGCATAACATGAATACCCCATGAAGGAGTCTATTCGTACAGGGTACCCACGGCTTTACTTGACTGTCCGACCACGGGACAAGTAGAGTAAAGTTTCTTGCTCAAGGAAACAAGGAGACGAAAACCGCCCGGCCCGGGGCTCGAACCCACAATCTCTGTATTACGAGACCCGTGCTCTAACCGCTCGGCCATGGCAGGGGTTAGTCATGCATTACGAAGCGAGGGATCTACCGCTGAGCTATCAAGGCAGCGTTGAGATCGTGAACTAAAATCTAAAACATAAAAATTAAAATGTCGTATTTTTTTTTTGTTTACATAAAAATTGCAGTTTTTGCCTCATTGGAATGCTCAATTTGTAAGTAAATTATGCGAATGCGTATATCAGACAAAATGTAGATAATGTTGATACTTAAAACAGGCAATTCACAGCTCAAACAGGGCGAACTTAGAGTTGTAATTCACGTCCGGATTTTCGGGCAAAACAACGCGGGTTTGTTATATTATCATTCAAAATCAACTCAGCATATTTATAAAATATTGTTTGTAATTCAATAAGTATCAAGCTTACAATCTGTCACAATTTGAAACCAGTCGAATTGTTCGAACATCGTGAAATTATGAGGTTTCGGCGAAAAAGGGTCAACTTTTTCGAAGTTGTCTTTAGGCGTCATTTTGACCTTGATAGTGGACGTAAAAAGTTCCATGTATAAACTAGAGACTCTATTCAATACGTACACAAAAAATTGTGATATTCTGATAGGTGTAAGTAGGTAAAATCTTGCAGTAAACATGACATTCAGCCGAGCGAGAATATTTTTAGGGACTGTAGCCTTAAATATGTTTGCGTTATTATAGTTGGTACACATTAATGATTCTATAGATTCTTTTTTCAATTTTGGAAAATCATGAGCAATCTCTTTATGAAGTAATTCACATTGAATAATATCGTTGAATTTGTTTTAAAGTTGACTAGCCATTTTTCAAAGCCACTCTTCATGTTAAATATATGCCATGAGCAATATAAGTCATTTGCTCTGATGGCGTTGAATCGTGAAGGTGTGCATTTTAAAATTGTCCTTATTATTTAAAACCTTGTTCAAACCTGAAAGCATTTAAACATCGCACGAGACCAATGTAGATATTTCAAATTTCATATAATAAGATTTATGTGGCCACGTCAAAAGTTTGCAGCAATCCCGATTATGAGACATGGTTAACTGAAATTGAAAATGAGTGAACATTGTCGGGTCGGCAATTTTGAGATATTCTGTAATAATAGCCATAGCCTGATGTTGGTTTTAGACACCATTATTGATTCCACACGCCGTTTTGGGTTGCATATCAATTTTGGGTTCAGACAGCATTATGGGTTTTACACAACCTTCTGGGTATTTTAGACACCCTTTTCGTTATAATAGACACCCATATCAAATTTTAGACACATTTCTCTTATTGACACCTTTTTGACACACATGGCCGCCCATAGTTCGACGTCGCGAAAAAATTTTGATAGGGAAAAGGTTTGTCTGAAGGCTGACTATTAATTTACCCATATTGAGTATTGTCATCAATTTGCTCACTTAAGGCTACAGTCCTTAAATGGGTGCCATTTTTGCCAACGGCATCTTTAGTGGAACTTTTTACCTACTTACACATATCAGAATAATACAAATTTTTGGCGTACATATGTAATAGAGTCTCTAGTTCATACGTGAGACTTTAGTAGTGATTTCACGTCCATTATCAAGGGCAAAATTACGTCAATAAACTACTTCGAAAAACTTACACCTTTTTCGCCGAAACCTTAAAATTTATTTTCAAATTTTGACAGATTGTAGGCTTGATACTTTTTATTGAATTACAAATAATAATTTATAAATGTGTTGTGTTGATTTTGAATGATAATGTAACAAACCCGCGTTGTTTTGACCGAAAAACCGGTCGTGAATTATGACTCTGAGTTCGCCCTGTTTGAGCTGTGAATAGCCTGATTTTAGTATATACATTATCTACATTTTGTCTGATATACGCATTTGCATAATTTACTTACAAATTGAGCATTCCAATGAGGCAAAAATTGCAATTTTTATGTAAACAAAAGAAAAATACGGCATTCTAATGTTTATGTTTTAGCTGCCTTGATAGCTCAGCGGTAGATCTCTCGCTTCGTAATGCACAACTAACTCCACCATAATCCATGGTTCGAGTCCCCGCAAAGGCAGTGGAAACTATTTTGATTGAAAAATAGTTAGGATTCACATTTTCCTGGGCATGTGGATTCCTCGTACCCTTAACCCAACCAATTCTTACAATTCAGTATCGAAGTGTTACGTGTGATCCAATTATCACTCAAACAACTGAATCACGCTTTCTGGTTTGGAACTATGATCGAACTGATCACCACACAAAAGTATTGCACTAACTGTTGTCAGGTGACGTGCGTGATCCAGTAAGGCCCGGTGCAGACTCCACTATCGTATAGAATATTTTGCTTAAAATATTCTATGCTGACGATAAAATGACGTAGGTCATCGAATAAAACCGACAAAATGACGTAGGTCATGAAATAAAACTGTGTGTTTTATTCGATGACCTACGTCATTTTATCGTCAGCATAGAATATTCTAAACAAAATATTCTATACGATAGTGGAGTCTGCACCGGGCCTACCTGGGTGAGTTACATTAATCACTTCGACAGTGAATTGTATAATTATGTGATGACTCACCGCGAAAAGGGGACTTTGCGACAGAACACTTTTCGAGAAACTGGTGAAAATAGGCAGCAAAGAAAATTTTCAGCAGATTTTCTGTTGTAAAATGTGTTTGCCTTGATCAATTTTAACAAGCAAGTTGTCATTTTAAAGCTTAGAAAATACTATAACAGATGAAATGATAAAAACAATATTGATATCATCTGCAAAGTCCCCCTTTCGGGATGAGCCATCACATATATATATATTTTGGGCATAAGTTATTAACTGGTCATATTTTTGTTTCACACAAAACCATTGGTAAAACCATGCCAATTTGTATTCAACGGATTGTACATGTAACTGTAAATGTATGGCCTCAATTAAAACCCACTAAGTTATATATTGCTGGAAAGCTTACTTTCCGAGAATTTTACCTAATAAGTCTAATTTTGATGGATGGGTAAAAATTATACAGGGTACAAATAAAATAAAAGTGCATTTTGGTCAACAAAGTAATGATATATTTTTTTGAGAAAAGGTGTACCCAGATGACACAAACATTACTTGAAGGATGTAATGATGGCCTTCCATAAAATAATAAATTTATTGTCAAAATCTTTGAAATGACTCATTAATTTTAGGGACATTTATCGGTCATAAGTTTTTTCCTGCATACACTACCTAAAATAATCACATAATTGGATTCTTCGTTTAATTTCCTTTTGAAAAAGTGTAACTTTTACCAACTTCATCGACTCGGTCAAAAGATATGCCGTTTTCAAGTTTTCGAGTGTTAACATGGTAAATGCATGTTGTGTACAGTAATGTATAGAGAAAGTTACCCACATATAAACCAATAAGTAACAACAAAATTTGGATGATATGTCAATATTCGAATAATGCTTTAGTATTATACATATCTCTTTGAAGTATATTAAAAAAATGATGATCCCAGCATGTTTATTTTTAACAATACATACATTTATAGATCATAACTTTCTTACACTTTTGCATGAACTCCTATGCGCGCCTCAATAAAAAGCAATTTGGGAACACTATGGATCGGGTGGTTGAGGCGACGCATCGCCTCAACCACCCGATCCATCGTGTTCCCAAATTGCCTTTTTTCAAGTATAACTTCATTAATGAAAATGATGAGTATTTCATTTTTTATACATTAATAGAGTATAAATAGACCTTTCATATGATACCAAAATACGTATAAAGAAGTTGTAGCAAAAATGCATGTTTTCTACCATTTTTAGGGTAATTTGTAAGAGATCCATGATATTTGAGGGATCTTTTTGTGACGCAAGGCTTTTTCTGCTGTAAAAATATGAATGAATAAATTTGATGGATAATGACATTTTTTTTTAAAGCTGACTCATTTTTCTTCCAACTATAAACACTCCTGCTTTATTTACTAGAAATCGGACTTGACAAATGTGTATCTAAATTTTTAATAATTTGTTCTAGATTACCGATTGAAATGAAGCAAGAATATCTTAAAGTTCATTTCATGGACATTAGAATGACAAATTATATTTTCTAACTATCCGGCAAAGCATGGAACTTTATACGCACAGATTGGGCCACATATACTACATGTAGAAGAGGGTTCAACATGTTCAATTATAATTTATGAAAAATGTAAAGTTTGGTTGCTCCAACTGCTTAGGTTTCTGCAGAAGAACATTTCTCTACATGTAACTATTTTTCTACACTGAAAACTTTAACTAGTCAAGCAGCTGCTTGACTAACTTTAAACTAGTCAGGCAGGTTAGTCCAGCTTGCCTGATTAGTTTGACGTTGGTCAAGCCACTAGTCAAGCCTGCTTGACTAGCTTGTAAACTAGTCAAGCCCACTTGACTAACGTGCAAAACCTTGCTTGACGAGTTT
>JXSR01S032190.1:60758-78973 GCA_000969725.1 Ophiothrix spiculata | reverse complement strand
AGTTCGTTTTTCTCGCATTCGCCTGTCTTCGCAAAGTACTTACAAGTCCGCAAGTCTTCACAGCCTGTAATGGAAAGTGGATTTTTCATTTCGCCACGCTAATAAAATGATTACCTATGTAACATTTTGGCAAAATTCAGATTTTTGAATAAATCAGTTCTTTAGTTTAAGGGACAACTACTGCGACCTTGAACATCTTGCCTGGTGAGATAGGCAATAATTACATAATGAATTTGCCAAACTCAAACTGTGTGTGAGTTAATTCTGGTCCTCCCAAGGGGGGGGGGGGGGCTGTTGCAACTTCCCTAAGGCTTTTTTCCGCTACATAAAAACGCAAAAGCAACCGACCCAAGGCATTTGGGTAATCTCTCTTACATCCTTTGCGGTCATTTGATGAAAAAATTAGGGGGGAGGGGTACCAACTAAGGTGGCAGTTGGGGCGGCGGCTAATTTGCTCAACTTTTTTTGAGCAAAAATCACTGGTCGGAGGAAAATTATGATATAAGTCGCCATTTTGAAAATTTTTTTCATAGATAATTTATACTTCTTTAAAATATACTTCTATTGAAAACAGTATGGACTCATAAAGATTGCTTGAAGCAAAAAACTATCAAAAAAAAAAGACAAATCAGTGATGTTTGATGGGTATACGTACGTAATACCTATTGATTTATGTCAACATAACCATGACACTTATTAATTAGTATCACAGAGAAATTATTAATGAAAACAACAAATAAGAAAACTAGATTGTTTTCCTTGATTTTCCCAGTACTGCAAAATATCAGATAAGTAATAATTTTATTAGCGTGACAATATGTTAAAATGGATTCATAAGTGGTTTGTATTGAAATGAGCTTTTGTAAACGAAGCGGAATCCACATACCTTCATTATTTTGAGGAACTTCATTATTTTGTTTCCTCAATTTGACCTCTCGTAAATCAGACCTGTACACACGAAAAAACAAAAACGGAATCTACAGTGTGTCCCAGAATGAAATTATCAAGATTTCAACGCTACATAATTCTAAAATCAAATTATTCCAGACAATGAAACTTGGTGACAATCATGCCTGATGTCTTGACTTGCTGTGGTGCAAAAATAAAGAAAATCCATGCATTATTTTTCTAGAAGTGAACGTTTGAAGCTCAACAGGAGTTTGGACATTTTTCCCAGTTTGGGTAAGTTGTAAAAATTCCACGGCAATGAAGAACGCCATCTTTACAGACATAATCATGATAATATTTGTTCACTTATAAGTGTTTTTGATTTCAAGATTATTTTAACCTAAATCTGGTTCCTTTTCAATGTAAAATCATTTAATAATTTTTATTAAGTAATTATTTAGGAAAATCATTTAGCGGGCCCTTTGAAAGCACGCTAAAGGATAGATACCCTGGTAGCAGTGGTTGTAGGAATATGGTAATTCAAAGCAAACATAACACCTCATCTGTCAATGGAGAAAAGAGTATCATGATTGGCCAATATCTGCAAAGTGCTGGTATCATTGATGGAACAATGGAAAGATTTATTTAACATTTCCAGGAGCCAGATATCCTCATCGCAAGAGTATATCCCATCTTAAAAATGTCAGAAAATATAAAGCTTAAGGTATAAGATGGCAGAAGGAACTGCAAAAAAAGAAGCATGTTGACACCAAGGTAGAAGCCGAGTTAACATTCAGCTGAACATTCATTAAGACTCCAAGGCATCATCAAGGAGAAGCAACATGTGAAACAAAACAAATGTTGGTAACTGAGATGACATCCTTGTTTGCATACCTCCGCTGAAAATCACTACTGGATTTTTCGACCTATCCAAACTGGGAAAAGTGTCCAAACTCCTCTGCAGCTTCAAACGCTCACTTCTAGAAAACTAATGCATGGATTTTCGTTATTTTTACACCAAAGCAAATGGTGATATTAGGCATAATTGTCACAAACTTTCATTGTCTGGGATAATTTAGTTTTTGAATTACGCGGCATTAAAAACTTTTTTCTGGGACACACTGTAAAGTGAATTTTATATCATCTTGATCATACAGGTGAAGATTTGATCATGTTTGAATTCATAATTTTAAGCCTTTTCTTTGTATACTAAATTTTTACCATATTACCTAGGGAGCAAAACCCCATTTTAGGGGTAAAACTGCAACGAGAAATTATTTTAATGTGTCCTATCTATTTTGGTTCTATGACCCATAGGTAACATCACTAGGGTGGACACAAAATCAGTCTGTTGCACGGGACCCGACAGGAGGGGGGTAAAAGTCATTGCAGGGGGCAAGTTTCAAAATTGGTCAAATCTTGTTTTAAACCATTCTAACATGTTCCTCTCATCATAAGGAACCAGAAAAAGTATACTTTGACCCATCTCCGATGAATGCTTCAAGAGTTATAGCCAAAAACATGAAAGGTCAAAACAAGGGTTACATGTTGGGCCTATGGGAGTCAAAACTTTTAAAAGTGTCTGATTTTGTTCAAAATGGTCTCAAATTGTTCGTCTTGAAAAACTGTCTACATAAAGTAATATTTTCCAACGTCTTCGATCAATCGTTTTTATGGTATCAAGAAAAACTCCTTATTTCCAATTGGTGCAATTAACAAAAACTTCGACCTGTAACCATAGCAACGGTTGATCGTAGACATTGGAAAATTTAACTTTATACAGGCAGTTTTGCAAGACGAACAATTTGAGACCATTTTGAACAGAATCGGACACTTTTGAAATTGTTAACTCCCATAGGCCCATCTCATGGCCCTTGTTTTGACCTTTCATGTTTTTGGCTGTAACTCTTGAATCATTAATCGGAGATGGGTCAAAGTATACTTTTTCTGGTTCCTTATGATGAGAGGAACATGTTAGAATGGTTTTAAACAAGATCTGACCAATTTTCCCCCTGCAATGACTTTTACCCCCCTCCTGCCGGGTCCCGTGCAACAGACTGACTTTGTGTCCACCCTAGTGATGTTACCTATGGTCCATAGCACCCATCTAGATAGGACACATAAAAATAATTTCTCGTTGCAAGTAAACCTGTTTTGCTCCCTAGGTACCAAGTTTATTTTGTTTCGATTTGTTTCACAATGTTGTGTTTGTTGTGTGCGATCAAGTGTGCCAACGTGAAATACGTTTGACATTGACATATGTGCTGTCATGAAAAATCACTTTTCAATAGCCATATTTTCGATATTGAATACGTGGATTTAGGGTTTCCAACAGGAAATCAATCTGTACCGAAATGTTAGCCCAAACACAGTTTTGCCTGTAAAACTAATTAGCCGATACATTAGCTCCTGCAATCCATATACACGACAGCGGGTTATTTGAATTGATGTTTGGAATGGATGGTAGTGCGTATCCATTTCACGTCTATTTGGGTATATCGTTATGCTTTACCAGTGCATTGTGGGATTAAATTTCGGGCTCAGTTGATTTCCGGTTGGGAAACCCAAAATATGCGTATTGAACTACATGTTGGAGGTGAACAAGGTGAAGCCTTGAAGCACAATTGAGAGGTTACGTTGTAAAAACGCTATCGCTATTTTGGACGGTAACCTTATTTCTTTTCAAATACAAATAACCAGCTGTTAAAATAACGGCAGCGGAACCCTTATTAACTAAATTTCAATCAGCGCTGTACGTTAAACACCACTATTATATGCGTCTCGTGTTGTTTTATTCATACAAATTATGCCATTTAGACATCAAGATATTGTAAAACAAAGTGTAACCTATAATTACAGCTATATAAAACAATTGTGTGTGTGACATTGTACAATCCCAGAATTTCGAGCTTAATTTGGGACATTTGGTCAGCACTTTTCACTGCTTGAGAGGGTGCCATTGATTTATGTGTGTTTTGATTAACGTGTGACTGCCAGTTGCGATTGCATTATCGGTAACCTTATCCTTAAAAATAGCGTTTATTGATCCGATGGATGAAGAAATAACGTATAGAATGGCTAGAATTCACGCTAACTTAAAGCAATACTATAAGATTTTGATCAAAAATGGTTTATAGTAAAACAGCATAGAATGAAGAAATGTGCCTCTCTGAAGGCATTTTCAAGAGTATTTTGTCAAAGAATTATTTTACCATTGAAAAATTGATAAAAAGCACATCCATACTTTCCTATACTAATACGTGTGGAATTAAATTCGGCATCCCGAATTTAATTCAACAAATGGCCATAAAAGAAAAAGTAAGCATATTTAAGCCAAATAATTTGGAGGGTATATTTATCTACCCAAAACAAACAAAGTAAGCTAAAAAAAAATCAAAAGTCATGGGTGACAGGGGGCGCTTCATTCGTAACACTTTATAGTATTGCTTTAAAGTGAGACATATGTTAAACTGTTATGGCGTTCATACTATGCTCTCATTTCTGGCAAAACTAATCGAATGAAGTTGATCAGAACACACAAAAGGACTACAGTTATTCGCGCTCAGCGATCACAACGGGGTACAAATTAATTTCATGGTTTAATGATTTGATTGTCACATGCGCACGCATAGCATTAGGGACTAGAAATTATAAAATTATAACACATATTTGGTTAAGAGGGTGTTAACCCATTACAAAGTATAGGGATATAAAGATAACTCATGCATATCTATAAATCAGCCGCCCAAATATACGTCAAATATAGTTTGGCGTATAAAATTTCAATTTACGTTGTGTTACGTTAGAAATAAATTAAACGGTGTTGGATATCGTAAAGACAAAACAAGATTTTAACTTACCTGTATCACAGACTGTGCTTGTATACATATTTTTGAAATCACAAGTTTAACCTTCAAATGTAAATTAGTAAATAAAAGCTTAATATTAGATGTCTTAAAGCTGAACTCTCAATCCATTGTATATGTTTTAATGTTACTAACGTACACACAATGTAAATTGAAATTTCAAACTATATTTGGCGTATATTTGGACGTATACAACAAGTAGTCAGAACAAGTGGTCAGAAGAAGTGGTCAAAACAAGTGGTCAGATTACGGAAACACCGTTATGCTTGCACTTACTCTATTTCAAGATTATCTGCAAGCCCAGCAACAGTATATTGCATACCCAGCATTACAGCCACAAAAAGAACAGCCTGAACTCGATTCATCATGCTGGAAGGAACAAAATGTTTACGGTTTAATAACTTGAAAGTATGGTCATCATATATGACACCCAGGGATATCACAGCGTCCTTATTAGTATAAGTAAGAGAATCAAGTTGTCTACAAGATGTTTAACATGTTTTGTTTAAAAAAATGGTACACCACAAATATTTTGGATTTTGGCTTTGTAATTTTAACATGGTTAAGGGTAAATAACATCAACTCTTCTGAAAAATTAGTCATGAATAGTTCCCACTGCATTTTTGGGGACTAATGGCTTCTAGCGCGAATTAGTCTTGGATTACGAAGCAAGGGAACGATTAACGAGCCAGCCTTGACATAGTGAAGTGAAATGCACACCGGACAATATAACATTACAATGCCGTATTTTTTTCTTTTGTTTACTTAAAATTTTAAAAATTGGAAAATCGCTTATATTAAACGGATACAAAGAAATGTAGATAATAAAAACCAGCAATACAGAGCAAATAAGATGCAAATAATTGACAAAATATACCGTTTGTAGAATCAGTGGTTACAAAGTATATAAATGTTATTCAGTTTCTTCAATATGGTAGAGCAACAAGCTGACAATAAAATGTTTCCTTATTAAGGGGAGGCAGTGGTCCCAAAATGTGAACATTTGCTTTTTTGGGCATTTTTGGTTTTTTTTACAGTTTCAAATAACACACAATTTCTTCTTTCATTTGCTTTTTATTTGACTTCAATCGAACCTTCCGTTCAGATTTTATGGCAATTTCAATGGAAGGAAGTCTCGCAAAATTTATTCAAAATACTGTTTCACCTATACGAATGTGTGTATTACATTTCTTTTGTATTTTATTGTTTTCAAAAAGTAAAAAAAAAAGAAGTAAATTAGGTGGTGACACTTTTCAGTGTACTCAAAGGTGCCCATCTCATTTTCATAGCGATTGGGCCAGGTTATATGAATTGCTGTGAGCGATCAAAAAGTAAAATCTTAAGAAAAATTGAATAAAATGACAGAAACTTGCTGATTTTACTTCTTTTTGGTGTAATATTTTCATTTTGTTCATGGTTGAAAGGTTTTAGGTTCCAGAACACTACTAGTGAAGCTAATTAGCATAATTTTATTCTTATTGAATTATAATTTACTGTATTTTTCGTCCTTTTCATTATTTTACGCAAAACGCGTTTTTCAGGACTGCGCACAATTTTTCTCGGAAACCGCTCATCCGATTAACATGAAACTTGGTGAGAATCTCAAGTTTAGATTAGGCAGATCTAACTTATTGTAAAGAGAAAAGTTTAAAAAAATCCCTAATTTTTTCGTGAGACAGGTTTTCGTATTTTTTCCCCGTTTTTCGTATTTTTTGAAATTACGCATGTCTGGTACGCGCTGTACGAAAAACTGTTATTTTTCTTAAAAATAATATTTTTCCTAATATTTTAAAATAAATGTGTACAAAAGAGGATTAAGTTCAAAATCACTTCGGAACATATCGAAAAACTGCGCGCAGTGATATCGTTTAAAAATTCAATGTGACCGCCGTTGCCATGGCAACGGATGAAGCGAAATACATAAAATGTAATAAAATAAATTCAACACTTAATATACATCATCTCACCAAATAAGAAGTTTATTGAATGTGTATTTTAGGATATCACCTTTGGGACCACTGCCTTCCCTCAACATTTTTGGGTAAAAATGCCTAGATTATTTTGGATTTTGGAAATTTTTTGGATTTTTTTGTTCAGTCATGTAACTTTTATTGTACACAGAGATTAAAGTCGTCTATGTATGTTTTTATTTTACAAACAGCAGAATGTACGAGCGAGCGTACAACTTCAGTGTAATATAAAAAATAAACATTAATACATTATTAGTCATTTTTTACTTGCTACACATTAGCTATCTTGATACTAATGTTTATCTAAATTTATTAATTTCTTTCAAAAAATCAAATGCAAATAATTGAAAAACTATGCCATTATTAGAATCAGTGTTTGCAAACTAAATAAGCATTATTCAGTCAAGCTGACAGTCACAATAAGATGCTTCTTGATTAACATGTTTTGGTAAAAAATGGTACTGCAAATTAGCCTATGGATCATAAGAAATCGATTACATGTAACAAAGGGTTATGGTAATATGAAAAAAACCCTCAAGTTAAGTAAAAAAAAAAAAATTACTAAAATGTCTAGATTCATTTCATAAATAAAGAAATGTAAAAAAAATCATAAGATCAAAATATTAAACAAGTGAGACCTTTCATTGATATAACAATAATCAGAATCGACCATATGATTGTATTGGAAAACGTTGATTTTGTCCGAACTAAAACAAGAAGATTTTGGCCCTTGTATATAATCCTAGATCATAACAAACAAAAATTATGTACAAAATCAAACTGAAACATAGAAAACTCAACATGATCAATATCTAGGCCAACATACGCCTGGGAAGTAGTGACGTCATAATTTATGTTAATCACCCAACACGTGCGTTTTGGACCCAATTTTGCCACACGTTAAGTCTATGGGGAAAAAAGTCAGACTCCGATTTTATACCACAACTTTCGTCTAAAAAAAATAAGGGAGAACACGCCGGCGTGTTATGCTGTAGGTTGTGGTCACAGGCCAGGACGGGACCCCTGCCGTTATTTTTGTTTTCCAACGGAGAAAAAATCAGTCTGATTTGTATGTTTACGTTCGCCTATGCTGTTAATATGTATGATCAGTGGACATAATCATTTGTTTGGAACCAGATCGCACGTGTTGGGCTAATTATCATAATTGTGACGTCACTACTTCCCCGGCGTATGCTGTCACAACCCGTCATTATAGAAATATCAACACTTATGAATAGCCATACAATGCCCTGGACCATGATGATGATAGACATATATGTATATCAAGACTCGCGGGACGCACCATAATGTATGGTCGCAATCATCTTACCTTTTTACGTCGAATTGCAAGTAAGTTGAACTCAAATTTCACAGAACTATATACCGTCATGAGTGATGAATCGTCAACTAACCAAATTTACGAAATATTGTATCATATAGATTAAGCTTAACAAGAAACCATATGGTTTAAAACGCAAACATGTATAGAGGAGACCAAATATGGTATTAAAAATAGTGATATTTGATAAATAATTCATATGGTTTAAAAATAGTGAAAAATAATGAATAATTCATTGAAGGTAAATTTAAAATAGTTTATTGTATCATATAAATCAAGTTACACAATACTCCACATGGTTTAGAATGCGAACTCGTATAGAGGAGAACATAATCTATCTTTCTATGCACCATGTCCCATAGGACGTTGGCTCCTCGAAATAATTCAGACCATCTATTCCTATCTTGCGCTTCCAAATATGCCTTGTGGAAAGTGCCAACAATGATGTTATCTTCCCATCTCTTTCTTGGTGGTCCCTGTCTGTTTATGCCAGTGACAGTTTCCAAAAGAATGCGTTTGGGTAGGCGGATGTTGTTCATTCTGCACATAAGTGACCAAACCAGTGATACGAGCTAGGATCCTATTTGGTTGAAAGTGGCAGGAGGAGATTCTTCACAGAACTTCTTCATTCCGGATCTTATCTTTCAGGCTAATATTAAGGATTTTCCTGTAGCATCGCATCTCAAATGCTTCCAACTTCATGTCATTCTTTTTGATGGTCCAGATTTCAGAGCCATACAGAAGTACTGGGTTGACAAGTGTATTAACAAGCCGTAATTTGGTGGAGAGTGAGATGTCTTTATCACTCCTGACTCTCTGTAATTTCCCTAGTGCTGTTGATGCCAATAATATTCTGCTTTTGATTTCGCTGGTGGAGTCGTTTGATGGTGTTAGTGTTACTCCGAAATACTTGAATCTGTTAACCTGCTCAAGTGGCGCACCATCAAGCTGGATCTTTATTGGGAGCTGGTCATCACGGGAGAATACCATAACTCACATATATGGTGTTAAAATATATGGAGTCACATATATGGTGTTAAAAAAGGTGAAACTTTATGAATAATTCATATATGGTTTAAAAATTGTGAAAATTAATGAATAATTCATTGATGGTAAACTTAAAATAGTTTTGAAATAATAATTTAAAACTATGCATCAGCAGTCACGTTTTTTGGTCGAATATTTCAGAGAATCCCTTCTCCGTCCGTGGACGGAGTGGTGTCTGAGTTGTGTCTGACGTCTGATTTCCTGTTCTGGACGTTGGCGGTGTCGATGTTTACGTCATATTTTACGCCATTTTGATTTGTAAACATATACAGTACATAATTAATGTTTACGTGCAACCCTCCATGATATTTGATTATTGATTACGTTTAAATTTTTATGTTTTTAATGTTGTTATAAAGTACAACCCATTTTAAAGCTAAAAATGGCATTTTACGGCCATTTTGGATTTGAAACATGTAAAAACCTAATTTAGGGGATAGTATTTCTCTGGCAACCCCACAGCCATTTTTCATTTATTATTTTTAATTTGTGGTGTTAACAAAACTACTTAAAGTCGCTTTAACTCATTTTTGCATATAAAATGTCTTTTAGCGGCCATTTTGGATCCTAACATGGACACCATTTTGAATTTGAAATATTTCAATAATCTAATTTGCGGAAAAACGTTACTCTTGTGACTCTCAAATCAATTTTCAACCTATTATTTTGATCATTTGATAGCTTCAACCCCTTTTTTGAGCATAACAACTTATTTAGGCGGTCATTTTGTATCTCAGTACGGGCATCATCTTAATCCTTAAATGTTATATTATGTGGAATATTTATGATATTAGACATTTTTGGTCAATTTGAATGAAAAAAAGCTATTTTGGCGTCCATATTGAATTAATTGAAAAGCGAAAATTAAAAACTTAGGTGGCCAAGAGGGAGCCCTACCAGTCCATGTAATTGTAAAACTTACCTCAAATCGACCCAGTCGTTTTCGTGCTAATTATCATAAAGTGTTTTTTCGAGGGCGCTTTTCAAGTTTCTTTTGCCCATAAAATTGAAACCCAATAACTTTTTTCTAAGGCTAAAGAAAAAAGAACTCTGTCTCAGCTTCCCGCGCGCATATGATTAAAAATTTCGAATTTACCACAATTCTTTCCTTTTTGTTTAATGTTTTCAGGAGATTTTTTTCTTTTTTTTTCTTACATCGAGAGAAAAAAAAAGGGAAAAATTCGGAAAATAGTGACCTAAAAACGTAATAAAAAAAAATCCGCGTGCGCATAGCCTTTTTTGACTAAAAAAAACCCGCGTAGCGCTTAGGGTTTTGGGCCTTAGGAACCTGAGACAGAGTTTTTTTTTGGCTTAATTGTATTTCAGCAATGTAATTGTACTTGCAATGTACAAATTTAGCAAAACTCTATGCGAAAATTCCTTCATGAACAGAGTTTTTAAAATTTTGGTGGGAAAGTTTTCGATGCGACTTAAAAATTGGTTTTTCGGCTGCCATTTTGAAACGGTTCATCTAATTTTATTTTTTTCTGAATTTTGGTCCTTTTTATATGCTTTATATATCTATGATCAAACTTTCAGCGTAAAATTCATACGGGAAGAATGTTTTTAAGGGGTAACCCCACCAACTGGTGGGAAATTACCTTGGTCACTTAAGTTTTTAGTTTTTTTTATAATGTTATTCAATTATGTGAACTCAGTAGCTACGAAACGCCAACTGAGAGAGGCAATTGCCATCTACGGGAAAACGCATAAGAGAAATCCTGCCACAGAAACAGGAGAAAATAGGTAAAAACTTCATGTAAATGAGCATACAATTGCAATTTTACACTTTTTGATACCTTAACCCTAACCCTGGCATACCAAAGAACATTGAATATACTACACAGCAAAACCTACAAGGTTTGTGTGTTGGTCATGCATGAACTTGAACCTGCAAGGAGTGTGCTTGTAATCCTACACCATGCAGTTCAGGAAACAAAGCTTTATGCTTAGAAATTTGATTGTATATATTGTCATTGCATTGTAAAATACAGGTTAGGGTAAAATGCTCGAAAAAGATCATTAAAAACTTACGCCTTTATGACATTTGGGGTGCGATTTGTACCGTATTACGCCATTTAGGGGTGCAATTTGCCATCATCAATTACGACATTTAGAGTCCATATTTGAGGTGCTCTGACGAGCATGAGTACCACTTTATTCTTAGAGCGGCCCCCGGTTAGAATTATTGCCTATCTAACATTTTGACAAAATTTAAGAAAAAGAGTCTATTTACTTACAGTTGATTGATTTTTATTGTCCTGTATATTAACTTGATGATACAAAGCAAATATAATAGCTGTGTTTACACGTCTGTAAAGATATTACGTTATCACCAAAAATCACTTGGGTAATTTTATAAATTGATATAGGCAATTATATAAAAAACATGTTTATGAGATAGGCAATTTTATTCTCAACGAGTCACACACTTCACTTGGGTTAGGCAATTTTAATTTTGACTTTGTAGAACATGCTCAAGGTCATATACATTTTTATTTAGCCACAGCAGGTGTCCCTTAATATAAAGAGTTGATTTATTCAAAATCTCAATTTCGTCAAAATGTTAAACAACTATTTTTTTTCAGGGTGACGATATTTAGGCTGCAATCAATTATAGTGAGTACAATCATAAAATTCTCTTATCAAAGCGGTATCAAATTGAATATAAATAATAATATGAGAGAGTACACGATATACAAGCTAATGGTTAAATTTAGCAAACTCAGATAAAAAACAATATTTGTGAACGCAAACAGATTTAACTAATGGAAACACGTAATTAGCATGCCAGAAATAGGGATCGGTAGTAAATTTGCTGGTATGTGCATTTTCAATCCCTAAAAATTGATTTTTTGGGTAAATTTTAATGAATTTATTTTTCATCAACTGTACAAAAACATATACACTACAACAAAATGTGAAAACATTGCTTTTGCAAAAAAATAGAGATTTCTTCATCAAATAGTCAGTGAATACAGGTCCCTTTGTTTCAATATTTTGGCGACCTACATAAACCAATATTAGATTTACAGAATTATTAATTTCAAACACCACACAGATCAACTGAAAAGTATATTTAAGGCTACGGACCCTTTCTCCAATAACGAGGTGGAGGAACGTCATACTCACTACCAGTGTTTACCTACTTACAAATCTTATTATTGTGTGAAAAAGAATCTTAAAATTCGTACTATCACAACAGTGACATAAATTGAATGCATGTTGGCACTTCAGCACAGTGGACGGACTATTTTGGAGTTTAACTAAGTCCATGTGCTTCATTAAATAGTAACATCTTCCTAAGTTTGGTACCAGAATAGGGAAAACATATTAGTTGAATAGAGTATAAGGACACATACAACATTTGTTGCATTTTACCATAGATAATGGAGAATATGGATGGTCAGCTTCATAAATCTTCAAAATCATGTGTGTCTCGCAATTAATCATAAAATATCTCTAGCCTTCCCCACAGACTAGACTTATGCAGTCATGTTGAGATATACATAATATAGTATCATACCCACAAGAGGTTTTCAGCTGTATACATCAATGAAAGCCTGTCTTTTATGCACCGTCGTTGTAGCGTCATTTCTTGTTTACAAAAAAGGACACGGTGAAACTGAGAAATAAACTATTTGATTTTGAAACAAGCTAAAATAATTCAAGTTTACCGTGGTATTTTATTCAAATTATATTTTATTAATTACATTATTAGACAATGGAATTGTTGATTGAGTAAAAGACTAACCCATTAGATAGACATGCATATCCCATTGTCTTGGTCCATTGGTTATCATTGATTACAACTCCCGCGATATTTAAACCTTTCAAATTACAAGCGCTGATGAGACAGACATGGTTTCAAAGGGATTTTAGCCGCTCTATCTGTATGTTGATCAAGGTTAATCGACCTGACCATCCATATGTCTATTATCTATGATTTTACACAAGAAAAATAGATTACAATTTACAATAATCAATAGCTATATACATGCGCTTATAAAACGATTTAACGGGGGCATGCTTCTTTAGATGGGGTAAACGTTTGTACGGATTGGGGCCAAAACTACACAATATGGGTAAAATTTTGCACTGATTGGGAAATAATATGACACAGATTAGCGTAAACCTGTTGCCGATCTGTCCAAACTAAGCATGTATATACAGTGGAACCTCGTTAACACAAAATATGTTAGCACAAAAACCCTGATAATACAAAATGGGTGTTGGGTCCCAAGTATTAATTTCCTATGTGAATTCAGTTGGATAACACAAAATCCTGATAGCACAAACTAATTTTTTTTGGCTCCAGTGTTTTTGTGTTGACAAGGTTCCACTGTAGTAAATGAATAAACATTCTAAATATATATACAACATATTTGGATGGAGCCCACAGACGGTCTTGGAAGCTGGAACACTTGAAGAATGCACAAGGAACCTAGGCTTCAGATTAAGTTTCTGTCTGTACAATAGGTGTTTCTACTATGTAGCTCCCAACTTCGAAAAATATTGTTGTTTCTAGCCAGCCGGACAGTGTGGGTGGCTTTTAAGGCTGTTTTGGAGATATCATATATTGCCTGTTTGATCTCCTTGTTGGATATGTCAAGACAGTTTAAGCAAATACTTTGGTTAAAGCATGGTTGAGTCTTGATCCAGCTACTAGCTGGAAGTATTACACTTCCTATCTTGTTTCTTGGCATATCGCGTTAGTATGAGAGCAAGCATACTTGAATTTTTTTCTGTTGTTAGCGTGTGTGAGGTTTTTTTTTCAGCTATCAATATCAGTTCTGACCATTTCTTCTTTGAGGTGTAGCAGATGGTAACATCTGCACTGAAAAAAAAGGGAGTCAAGGTTACTCCAAATAGGGAGTCCAGCAAATTTTGACTCTATGTCAATATTGACTCCATTTGGGGAGTCAAATGACTCCCATGGGGAGTCCAATGTCATGTCTCTCCAAAGGAGTCACTTAACCTCTTTTGAAGAGTTGAGATGGCTCCGAAAAAAGGGTTGAGGTGACTCCTACTTAGGAGTCAGCTCGACTCTTTTTCCAGGTTCCAGCATCTATGACTCTCTTTAGAAGTCACGTTGACTCTCATGAGAGTCATCGTGACTCCTCGTGAGAGTCAATGTGACTTCTCGTGAGAGTCAACGTGACTCCTCATAAGAGTCGAGGATGCTGAACACCCTTTTTAGAGTCACTTGACTCCCTTTTGGCTTTCAGTGTGGTAGTTTTACTGTCACAACTATGATTGTTAAAAAAGTTTCATACCATGATATCTGCAAGCCCTGAGAATGCTGGATTCTTTCGGTTCTCTCACTACCACACTCAATAAGTGCCAAATTAACACTCCAGTGTAAACATGCTAACATGTTACGTCTAAATAGTTTTAAAAACCAACTCCAGTATAAATTGAACACCAATGGATTGGATCTGTATTGACTCCAGACACGGTGGTAACTTTACACCGTCATGGTGTTAAATCAACACCCGATGGTGTGTGCAAAGTGGTGTAAAGAAAAAATATTTACACTCAATAAGTGCCAATTAACACCAGCATACAAAATGATACCTAACAGTGTAGCGTTATTATAAGTTAACACCAGACGGATGTAAATTACCACCATAGGGATTGGAACCAAATTAAATCAAGCTGGGTGTTAAATTTAACACCGACACCGTCGGTGGTAAATTTAACACCAGTGTTTTGCAGTGTAGTTATTACGTATATTTATACGTAATAGTACAATTTTAACTATTTTAAAGGCAATGTCTGATTCCTTATATCATTTCCTTATTTACTCTTGCTCGATAGAACGCTGGAGCAATGTGGGGAACAGTTTCAGCAATAACATGTTCTACATCTACATCTATAATGATACTCAGTAACGTTGTCAAATGACAATATCTGACTGAGATATAACAGACGTCATACAAATAATACAATATCAGAACATAATTTTGATAATAATACAATGATTTAAAAACGACTACAGGCGAATTACCGGCAGCCAACCCTTAGGGCGAAAGGTACCCTAAGAGCTACAATATTTAATGGTATGACAAGAAGTGTGACTACAGGCGATATACCGGCAGCCTACCCTTAGGGCGAAGGGTACCCTAAGAGCATACAAAATAACATTTACATATTACAAAGACCAGTTTTGAATGATTCCAATTTGGTGAGATCAAGATGAGTGGATGGTAAGCTATTCCAGTCTAGAATAGTGCGCGGAAAGAAGCTGAATTTGTAAGCATTTGTATGAGGGGCCATGACGCGAAATCTAGATGAATGGAATTGACGGGTTTGCGATGCGAGCGGTCTTTGGATATAATCGGGTATAGGTACAGCAATTTCCTGATTTTGAATTTTGAACATTGTGACGAGACGTGCGTTTCTTCGGCGTTGTTCAAGGGATGGCCAATTTAATTTATATAGGAGCTGAGTGACAGTGCCCTCTGATTTCTGGTAATTGTTGGAAACAAAACGGGCAGCCCTCCTTTGCACCATTTCTAACCTTTGAATATCATTTGTGGTGTAGGGGTCCCATACAACACTAGCATATTCTAGAATGGGACATACGAGTGCAAATTACATTTGTTGTTTAATAGTTGAGGGACATCGCCACAAATTACGACGGATAAACCAAAGGGATCTATTTGCTTTCATTACTATGTTGTTAATATGCTCAGTTCATATTTATTGTTTAAAAATTATCCTCATACCTATAAAATAATTTTAATTTTACTAAATTCATGCCTAAGATTTTAAAACTCCACAACGAAATCATGAATTTAGTAAATCAAAACATTGCGCTTGGCTCAAGACTAGTCGATTTCGGTGTTTGCAGCGTGAAATAACAACAAACCTTGCTGAAAACTGGGTCAGATTTACTAATTTTGTGAATAATAGAGATATCAAAAAGATCAAAAAACTGCAAAAAATAACAGATTATAGTTATTTTTCGGACATCAAGTATATATCTACAGCGGTATTAAAGTTCCAATTCAATAATTCGAGGAATTCAACAGGTACTTCGAAAGGTCTTTTACGCACTGTAGTATGTTGTTTTGAGCCATGATTTTTTCTTCCCAGTACAGTGACGTCACTGTTTAGCACTGATACATCCCATAATAGTAGGTAGCTATCCCGTCGGCACTTTCGGCAACTTGCGCGAAATTCATAATATTACTGGGTGGAGGTAGGGCTTCAAAAGTCATTTTTCCGTAAATCAGAGGATATCTGATCTTTTGCACTGGTAAATCGTATTTGAAAATATTTATTTAGACTTGACATAGTCTCTATTTTACCAGAACGGATTTCCTTTAAGATTGAATGTTAATTCGACGCCGAGGTATGGGTGATGTTTAACACTATTTAAATGATTGTGTCCATTGTATCTCAATCTGTTTGTTAGTGCCCTCTCAGCATGTGATAATCATAATAATACATTTGAAAAATAAAATAAATTGACTTATCCTAAAGTATGCATGTGTTTAATGCATAAGCAATGGTAGTAGGGGTAAATTGCATTACACCAAAATGTCATTTTCATAATGACACTGACGGTTTGAATAGGTGCTAAATATCCTAAGTCATGTGTTGCCAACATACGGTATTTGCAGTAGGTCGTATAATGATGCTCTTTCGATATCTTCAGGATATTTGGATAACAACTAGCCTGTAAAACGGGTACAAAAATACAAAAACATCTAATGTGACAACATGTTTTCTATTCGTTACGTTACCTTTTAAAAATCCAAAATCTTTGACCGAAAGAATGTTGCGAAAAATCAGGGGAAAAATACCTTGCTCTTTGCGATACTTACTGCGATTACATGTTTAAGAATGAATCTTCTTTTCATGGGACCGACAGTTTTACGTCCCCTTCGAAGGACGACGATCTATCACGAAATATTTACCAAACTGTAAATACTTTATGTAGGGATGGATCGAATATATGGACCAATGCTCCCACCAAGTCAACAAATATCTTGGCAAAGATTCCGCGATTGTGCACATCATATTGCAGTTATGGGCAATATTTCCTATACAATGCACACACATTGCTCGTAATTGATGCATGACTCCGAGATATCTTCCCGTGTTTTGGTTATGGGATGATAACTTACCAAGATCGCTGTATCAAAACTAACCAGCCGATTTTTTTCGTACATTTACCATTTTGTTCCTGATTTATTAAGCTTTCATGTGATATTTTTTGTGAACTCAAAAGACCAAAGGGTAAGCCTGACTAGGTACATTTTGTGTCAAGATCCCGGTCAGCTCATTCGGATTTCCCACTCTATTTCAGGTGTAAATTTCCTGTGCCAAGGATTTTCGACATACCCACTTTCATTGGCCTACCACGCTCGCATCCTTTAAGCTATCAACTTCGTACACACATCAAGATCATGAAATTGTCGTTCTCATGACACCATACTCATTAGCATACGATAATTCAAATGACCTGATCGAGTCCATTGACAAAACACGTAAGACACACCCCGAATGCCTTGTTAACCAGGTTATACTGGGACAGCGGTCACGGATTAGGGGCATGGTACGTCATTGAGATAATTGGTATGACCATGGCGGGTAGATACACTTGCGTTGTTTGTCAAATAAACCTGGTTAAAGATCTCGGACTTGGTTTAGCAATGCAAAGGTCGCGGTGTAGCGTGCAGTGGGCGATAACTGCAATATGTACAGCGCCGGTGTAATGAAATACAGGGTCCGTGTGACTGAATGTCCTAGCTACTATTCAATTGCTGGAGCGGAGGTGACAAGCGAAAATACATTTTGAATTCAGAAAATTTTGATTCATTTACAGTTCGTGTATTGGACGTCAATAACAATTGTCGATTTCAACATTTCAAAATGTTTGTAAATTTGTGTCTGAAACTTTAGATTAATGTTATTCTTTTCCATATTTTGTCGACATATTCGATATACACTCTTAGAAAGGAAGGATCAAATATGAGACAAAAAGGATCAATTTTGAACCTTTTTAGGTATCAAATATGAGCTTACCCTTTAAGGATCAAAGTGATCCCAAAATAAGGATCAAAATTCTTGATCCGAAAAAAGGATCAAATA
>JXSR01S032190.1:13584-26184 GCA_000969725.1 Ophiothrix spiculata | reverse complement strand
AGCCCCTACCCTTCCTTACTTTTTTTCTGTAATTATTTACACCTATACCTATCATAATCAGTTGAAATCAGCCTCTTTGCATTTTGTATAAGTTTTTCCAAAATCAAGTCTATTTTATGGTTGTTACACGTTATGGAAGATAACAGAACATAAACAAAAAAAAATATGTAAAACTAAATTAAACAATTGCACGTATTGAAAGAAAATAGAGTTAAAATGATATCTACATGTATATACGAAGAATAAAATTCCTAAAAGGTACATAAAACACAGAAATTAAAGTCAAATCGATCTCAATATTGACCCAGCCTTCACTCGTACACACAATTTGCCCATAGGCCTACACACACTCATTCATCCAAACCTAACCATGCTAACTGCTCACATTGACGAAAAACATCATAAAACATTTCATAAACAAAAGATGAATGTAGATTAATTTGATATTGTATTACAAATGTTATAACATGACTAAATGTTAAAAATGTTACATTAAGTAGAAATAAAGCAGCATAAAGCACTACCACATGAGACACACCGTAAAATAATATACTAAAACTTCATAATTAAGAAACATGGTGTTTAAAAGTTTGTAAATGGCACAACTGAGCTTCCCTGTTGCAAAAACTTCTCATATATTCAGTGTTGGGTCTACACATTTAAATTTCTATTTTTTTTTCTGCTACAAAGATAAGTAGGTGCTTGATCTTATACATAGTTACAGCCTTATTTACATACAACCTTTCTTCCAGATTTTTCCAGTTTAGTTCATTTAGTGCTTATGTACTTGAACTGTATCTACTATTTCCTGTACTAAGTTTGGCTGTTCTGCTTTGAAGCACCTGGGGTCGTATTCAAAAAGCTCCCTTACACTAAGTGCAACTTTTACACTTAAGTGTAAATGCATACTTGAAGTGTTTTCTTCAATCAAAAAACACATTTTGTAAAATATGTGCTATAGAATACCCATCAACTTTTAGGGTGCTCCAATGTCCCCTTAAAAGTTGCCCTTAAAATTATAAGAGTTAAGGGATTCCCTTAAATATTTGTTCATTTAAGTGCAACTCTAAGAGTTGCACTTAAGTGTGCTTTATGAATACGGCCCCTCAACATGTAAAGTCCTACTACACAACATTACAATTATTAAAATGTTGGCCAATAATACTTGTGTACATAACATTTAATGGAAGTGCTTAGGTATAGTATTTGTTGCCTTTTTGAGAAAATATAAACCGGTCAATAATTTCTTATTCACTTGATCAACTTGATTATTGCAGGACAATTTTTCATCAACTACAAATCCAAGATGTTTACAGTGATCAACTCTTTGTAGATGAAAACCATTAATATTAATATCAATATTATCACTGGAAATGTTTGTTCCAATAACCATAAAGTGTGTTTTCTTAACATTAAGGCCCGGTTTATTTCTAGCCAACCAATTACTTATATTACCCAGATCTTGATTCACCTTACTTGCAATATCATTCACATTTTTGAAGCATATTAACAGTTTGTCTTTGTAAGAATGGGCCACTTTGCGATTCATGAGTCATCGGATCAAGTTGAAAAAAAAAAGCAGTGAAACATTATCATACAAAACCGCTATAAATGAACCCCCAGGTTCTTGTCGTTTTCGGTTTTGCCGAAAAAAAACATTATTGAAATTTGGGGTAAAAACAGCCACCAAAATATTATGTACATTCTATTTTTTTTTCCGGCCAAACCGAAAACGACAAGAACCTGGGGGTTTAGATATAGTGGTATGGTATGATAGTGTATCACTGCATTTTTTTTATAAATTGATCCGATGACCCATGAATCACAACCCCCCCCTGAAAGAGACAGACTGTTAAATTACAGCATTATCAGCATACATATATACTAAATTTAACATTATTAACACATTTTGGAAGATCTTTTATGTACAAGATAAAAAGAAGCGGCGCAAGAATGAAACCCTGTGGAATACCAAATACATTATTTAATTCGGTCGATTGTGTACCATTAACATAAGAAACATGATATATGTCGTTGAGATAACTTTGGAACCATTTTACATCATCAGATTTAAGGCCATAGGTAGGAAGCTTTTCAATTAAAAGTTGCTGACTTTAATTGTTGATTTTGATGTTTTTAGTGTAGCGGCCGGTGTCACGTGACCTGCTCAGTCTATTGTGTTATTCTATTCATAAACAGACATCGGTGGTCCGGAGAGTTTTGATTTTTGGATTCTGATAGAAAATGTGTAATTAACATGAAATTTGCACAATTTTTAATTAATTGTCTACCTCAATTAATTATTTTTAAGATTTTATAAAAGCAATTTAGATTTTATAGTGTTCAATATGTTTCGTCACAATGTAGGTCTATGATAGAGTCAGGATAGATCATATAGAATTTGACTGCAGTCTTATGCACTATTGCTTTCTTGTTAAACTATCTTTTTTAAATTTCCCTTCCTTATATATGGTCATGCGTCTGGAACTGACACTAGGAAAAAGGTGGAGGCGTTGCACTTTTCCGGATGGCATCTTCATAAATTGACTATAACTTTCTAACTACATGTAGCTATGCTTATAATTTTGGTGTCTTTTTAAAGCTAAAACTTGCACCTTTTTGTGGTGTGAAAAATCATTGGTATAGAATTCTGGGTGGTAGAGTTATGTGCCTTTGTTTCTGGAACACCAAGGGTGGAGGAGGTGGCGGAAGCGGAGGTGGCGGAAGCGGGCCATACAAAGTCTATGGGGCTTACTACCTCTCATTAGTAAAAAACTTGAATAATGTTACATAGCAGTGACACAAACTCATCATTTTGGTCTTATTTTAAAGGTAAACCATCTAGCTACTTTTTTTTATGTGAAAATATTGGATATATGAAGAATTGTTTATATTTACATTAAAATTATGATTAATCTGCCTGGTACTTGCATACAAATTTGCATTGCGCAAGGAATCCAAATAAGGCATTAAAAAAGTCTAGGAGGTAAGGTTTGTATGTCAGATCTGGAAATGTTAACTTTATAATATTATTTTAATGCCCAAAATTTTCCATAAATTCGACTTGAATTTTTTTCAATGTAATAAGTAAGACCTTCCTAGAGTATACATTTTCTGGAGGGGAATTATATGAGGATTTCAAATCAGATAAGAATTGGAGGGTAGCAGTAGAGGGTCTGGTGATATGCAATGATAGAAGAAAATGAAAATGTTAAGAAAAAATCCAAATATTCTCAAAGCTGACATCTTAACCCTACCTCATACACTTTTTTCAATGTCATATTTGGATTCCTTGTTCAATTTCCTTTAAGAAAATGTATACTTTTGATAGGGTGGGGTATTTAGTTAAAAAGTTATTGAAATTTCAAACTCAAAAGGTGCAAAATACTCCAAAAATCACTGCGCAACGCAAATTGGTGCCAGCTTATGACGCATGGCCATATACAAATATCAAAAAACTACAGTTCATTGCATTATCCCAAGTGAGTTCATCTATGATGCTAAGCATCCTCTTCTGGCTCATTCTCCGATAAACCGTGCAACTTTGGTCAGAGAAATATTGAAATTTCGACTACTAATAACTCATGAAAAACATACAAAATCATAAACTCTTATGGTTTCTGAAGAAGAAATAGTGCATGGGAGATGTTTAAAAATACTTGATTTTTTTAACCATTATAGTCCCTATTCTTAAATTACGTATCTGTCGCTACGTATCTGTTTGAATCTTATTTTTAATATTCATTATTGAGAAAATTAGTTTTCTTACAAACTTGATCTTTACACTAAATTAGGAGCTCTACACATACTACACTGTGGTGCAGTATTTCGCTCATAGTGTGCCGCGTTTTGCGAGAAGGCAACAAAATGTGCGTTACGTATCTGTCGCGACGTGACAGTCACAAAGGTTTTTTTGATATTAATATCCTTGTAAATCATTACTGTTAACATATAATTCTATATAACATATATGCTATTCAACACTGAAGTTTACTTGATAAACCTAATGCGAAATCATCCATCAACATATTCATTTTCACACTTTGTTTTAGAATTTGCTACGTATCAGTTTGCAATATTGGCGACATGCTTTAAAAAGCTCTTATGCCATATCAAATACTTAATATAATTAAACTTTATATGTCATTATCAATACCTATTACGGGCTGTTAAATAGTGTGCATTGCGTTTGATATGACCGAATATTTTAGGAACGGGGCCACATAAAACATAAAAAGTATGGTAACGATTTTGCATTTCAGATTAATCGTTATCTACTTTCCTGGCATGCTAAAATGTTTAGCTTCACACATGTTACTAATGTGACTCTAATGTATCAACTAGACCACTCAAATTATTTGTAATAGGCTTTACAACGCTAAACAAGTAACACGAACATGAGCGACACCAAAACGGCAAAGTGGCACACTTTATCGGAGAATGAGCCTTCTGGACCTGCTTCTCAAACTTATCGAGTCATCTTCTATTTGCTGTATGCGTTTGTATCCATTAACAGGATTAAACAAGTGGCATACAAATAGAAATCCAGCGGAAAATACATACTTGGGATTTACAGTGCGCTATGCCTCCCCGATTTGTAATTCCACTCGGCCTCTGCACACTTTACACGTGTTTCCTGACTACTGTGGCCGAAGTAAGCTCCATTCCACACCAAGCATCATTTCAGGTTCTGCGGCAATCTCTAGGGGGCTGAACCTTGGTCAGCCCAAATACTCACCATCGCTGCCCGGATCAGCCGACCCAAGGTGTGGTTTGTTTTAAATAATTTATATAGTATGAGAAATGCTTCATTTGTTTTCGTTTGATTGAAAAAGCGTACTTAAAATATTTACCATTATTAAACAGTCATGATAAGCTTCTTATGTTATTAATACATTTTATGGAGAGACAACAGTGACGCGAACGCAGGCGAAGATGGCTTTACTCATGGATCAAGAGGATGTAGCAATAGGGCCAGCTGCTCTTGGTACTAAATCTGGGCTAATTTTATCGTAAAAGACCGGGTTGACCGAGAAGAACTCAGCTAGGCGCTCTTCCTTCTTTTTTTTTTTGCGAGAACGAACATTTTATTTTATCCTTTTATACCTTCTTTTTGTGAACCTTCTTCTTCATCTCCTGGTAATCCGACTTATCACCATCTGACTCGCACCTCTTTCCCTCTTCGACTCTTTCATCTATCGTTCGTTTCTATGAGGCCTCTAAGTTGGTAGTAACCACTGCCTTTGCCATGTTTGTTTTATCCTTACTCGAATCTTTGGCATATTGGAGATGAAATGTTGACAACTGTGTACCCTGTTACCTTGATCATAAGAACCCATTGAGCTCTACGTCAAATCCCGATGTAGCGCAAAATCGAAATAATTCCTCTAGTGATTTTGTAACATGACAGTTGACAGTTAGGCAAATACATATATGTCGCATGTTGCTATGTCAGGTCGGCTGAACACACTCGGATACGTATCTGAATTTGGATACCAACGTCCGTATCAGAATTAGGATATGGAGGGTTATCTGAATTCTGATACGCCTGTCGTGGCGCAAGAAACAAATCGATGGCGCAAGCTGGCAAGTACATTTAGAACATCTTTTTCGCATTTATGATAAATCTATCTGTGGAAATGTCATTTCCATCTGTGCAATTCCAGCGGGACAGCTTCGAAACATGTCCTGATAGCTCCTTATCACAGAAGGCAAAATAATTTGACCAAAACTTTTTTAGAATTTAGATGACAAATAATGATAATGTTATTGACTTCTATACATACCGGTGTAATGAAATACAGCGTCCGTGTGACTGAAATGTCCTAGCTACTATTAATTTGTGTATAACGTACTTGTACATGTGCGATCAATAAATCATCGATTGCGACTTATTCCGTGTAGTTCAATTAGACCCGGACGCCTGGTTATGGGGGACACTCAGTCTCATTACACCGGTATGGTGCGCGGCGAAGCTGAATATTAATTTCAGCTGATATCCCGTTACAACTGTTTTTAATCCAAATTCAGATACGGGTATCCAAATTCAGATACGTATCCGAATTGTGAGTTCCGCCGAATTGTCTGTAGGTTAAGATGATTGCAGGTTCGAATCCTGCGAATGTTTATCTTGGCTTTTTTATTTGAGATTTCTACATCAATATCTTATTTCTTTCTATATATATATTTATGTATCAAATATATTTAAATCAATGCGTTTTATTTATATTATGTAGGGTCTAAATTTTCGTTGGGCTTGACCTCTCCAGGTCCTAAGTTCTAATACAGCAGTAATCTTGACATTACTATCTTGTACATCTGTTTTAATAAATTGATAAAATTAATTAATTAAGTGAATGCAGTCGGGGCCACACGCTCGATTGAGCAACACCGCTCGATCGAGCAACCACGCTGCATGAAGCGTGAAATATCGCTAAATGAAGCGTGAATTGGAATTCGTCGTGGTCCAGCTCATATCTCGAGACAGTTCACTAATTCCAAAAATAGTTCACTAATTTCTATAAGTTATTTGTAACTACAGACTACAGGTTGGAATTAGGGTATTTGGAAGACCAGTGAATGGTGGCTGTTGTCGCACTTGTCCCGCTGCTAATCCCTACTATTTTCAGCCAGAGCTAGTACCCGGTATGTTTTATTTCAAAGGAATATAGTAAAATACGTTTTGAAACGGAAATGGCATTCCTTCTGCCCTTGGACAACTTTTGTGTGAACACTCGTAAAACTTTATGATTAAAAGTGCAATGACGAAAAGTAACATAAATAAATAAAAATACCGCTAATTTCAGCAGCACACAATATCCAGCAATGTGCATGTTCATTTAATTCAGCGATAGCGCAGTATTGAGTAGCTCTTTAAGTATTGCGCACAGTACAGGCCCTATTTGGCGTTGTCCCCAGAGTTTGCTCGATCCAGCGTGAGTTGAACATGGAGGTATCTCTACGCTCTATCCATTGTGTTACTTGGTCGCTAGATAGAGCGTACTGCTCAATGCAGCAGTACGCTCGATCGAGCGTGTGAGCTCGTGTGGCCCCGACTGTATGATTTTGGGGATTCGAACCAATATGATTCCAAGGATAAATATTGTGATTGCACATGACTCCCATCAATACTTTCAATGCAGTACAAGGCCAAGGAACATCAATTGCAGTGGTGTAACAGATAGGTATTGCAGACAGCTCAACCCGATTGTCCCCGTGGACTTGTTGTCAACCTACCGGGAAATAAAAAGGAGTAATGTTAAAGAAGAGTGGATAAAAAGCAAGGAAAAAATTAGACCTTAACCTAAAAAATCCTTTTGTTTACAGTAAGTAATTTAGGTAAACACGAAAAAAAAAAAAAAAAAAAAAAAAAAACCACGTGCCTTGCGGGATTCGAAATAGAGACCTTTGATTGTTGGAGTCCAGAAGACAATTCACCACACCAGTCAATTCTAAGTTAAGAATACAGTCCTTTTAGACGAGCGATAGAGCGGAACGCCATGTTTACTGCAAGTTTTGGTCAATTTACACATGTTCGATCATCACAATTTTTGGTGCACATAAGGAATAGAGTCTCTTGTTTATATATGAATCTTTACTAGTGATTACACGTTCACGATCAACTTCAAAATGGCGTCAACACGCTACCTCAAAATGGTTAACGCTACTTTGTCATATATGGCAAGATTTCAACCACTTTCCATGATCCGATTTCGCTGAAAAAATGGTAGGTTGAACTACAGCGAGTTATAATGAAATTATGTATGTTTTTCAAGATTTACAATGCCATTAAATGGTCAAGAGGACAATGAATGTCGGAGCTTTTTCGTGTTTCTATACACTGATATTTTCCGTCGCTGAAACTTGTATCAAAGTTCACCTAATTTTTTTACAAAACTTTCTAATTGTCACGAAGAACATTTCTCATCTTCCTCTGTTAACCATATATACATTAAATTTTGCCGTCACATTTAAAGCAGTGTTTAACACCGTACATGAACCTTTTTGCTGGAAAAGTTTGAGATTTTGAAGCGAAAATACAACATGGCGTTTTGAGGAAGTAAACTATAAAATTGATCAGTTTTATGTGTTTTTCACGCCCTTCATGTTGCTTCCGAATCTCAAAACGCAGCGGATATAATGAGAAATGTTTTTAATCAACGTTTACTTACATCACTGTTGAAAAATCTTTATTTTCGGATATATCCCTGTTAGCTCCTGTTAAATTTCATATCGAAAGGTACCTTAAGGTCGGCAAAATCAAAATTGATTTTTGGTCTCATCTGAAAGCTGAGATTTTAAGCTTTAAAATGACACCTTGATTTTGGTTATTAGATGTCCAGTTGCGAAGTTACACCCAAATTGGTAAAAGGCATCGGGCTGATTCGGAAAACTATAGTTATGAGAAAATCGAGTTTAAAGTTTTTGTACATAGTAAATCTTGAATGGAGAAAGGATTTTTAGCTTGGTTTTTAATACATTTTTCTTATATTTTGGATGTTGGAACCTGATTAATATGATAGAGTACACTTCAATAATAACCTTTCTGATGAGATTAGAAATTCGACCTTGGACGTGATATTTGACTATGCTTAGCCTCAGTGGCCCGTATCTCGTAATTTACTATGCCGGTATTAAGGTACCTTTCGATATGACGATCCACAAATGTGTACACACGAGGTCACAGTATTTTCATGATCATTTCTAAATTATCAGCCCAAACACCGTCCCAACAGTACAACTTCAATATTGCTTGTTACCGATTGATATATAGCGCAGTTGTAATTATGTCAGATTTGCACATAAACAGGAGATAAATGCAACACGCTTTCAACACTAAATTTCCCAGTTCAATGAATTTGGTTTTTTAGTTTTTATAGAATAATTGCATATTGTGACAGACCATTTCAAACGAGCTGTAAATGCAGCAAATTTCATTTTGAGCTACAGAACGGTGAAAATACATGTCAAGGTCGTATTTTGTCGGAATTGATTTTTGGACAGATTTACAATCCTTTTGCTTACTTAAAAACACCAACAAAGTTTCATGTCAAGAAAATGATAACTAATATGAAGTATATCTGTGTTTTTCCACGACAATCAACAGAAAATGTATGGATAACTGATCTTTGATCGTGTTTATCTCAATTAAACATTTTACTCTTATGTGCCATTTTAATCCTTACAACATGTTCTTTGCAAATATTAAAATAAAAGTAAAAATGGCAAGAGGCTGCATTTACGGCTCGTTTGGGAGGGACAGTCACAATTATAATTGTGAGTTCAACTCGCGGTTAATCTTATGTAAATTGACCTTCAATAAAACATGAAATTAATGAACCTATTATGATTTTGTATTGGGGGGGGGCTCACATTTTTAAGGGATTGCTGATGTGCCTTGAGGGTATTTATCCCATTACGCCTAAAATGCCTGGCAAAGACAAAGGAGAATTTAAGACTGTTTTTGAGGAATAAGGCGTTTACTTAAAGTTCAAAACGAAGACCCCCACTTTCTAGATATTGACCTAATTGAATTAATGATTAATTAATATTCCAAGTAATAATTAATAAAACTTCGAAACAAGGTAAGTAATATTCTTTACTATATTAAAGGATAATCCAAATTGCACTTCCAAAACGGGCCTACTGAACGTGTTTTTATTGTTGTTTTTTCCTTTTTTGGGGGCCTTTAAAATCTTCCTAATTAATTTCAGCTAAACATCTACATAAATCTATCAATTTACCGTTTTTTAAGTATTTTTTTCTAAAAATATAAACATTATCTGATACTAACGCAATTGGTACCCCTACAAATTTAACAGCAACGTTCGGCGACCGACAAATGAAATATCATGGTGACGTCTTTGTACCAAAATTTTCTATATATTTTTTGGCACCAAATACCACATTTGGCTCACTGAATTCCAAAAATCATGTTTTCATCCAATTTTATGACCAATTAGTCGGCATACTTTTTTCTTTTCCCTGAATGCCGACAATTCTCACTCAATGACCCCCTCCCCTCCATATTTTGAAACTGTGTAATGCCCCAGTAGTCGGATACTGCCAACCCCCATCCCCCGAAATTTGTACTCGAATTTGTGTTCCAAATTTGCACCTCAGGAATGTGTACTAGAATTGAACTCGATTTTTTCCAGGGTGATCACCTATGATGTCACAGGTGACTGATTCCTGAAGTCAATCAAATTTGTAATAATCGTTACTGTTGAATAGTAACTGACAACAAATCAGGTTATTTTCATTGGGAAATATTCAAAAAATAGGTAAAAAACACATTTAATGTGATTTTTTCCACTTTTTCTAATAGTCATCGTAATAAATATCTGTCCGTCTTGCCAAAAACGTTAAAACATTTTTCGATCATGCCAACCGAAAATTAACGTCCTCAACCCTTAACAAAGTAATAATTATGGACGTAGTGCACAATCGCTGGTGTTCAAGATCATTACTTATGAATACATTGTTAAAACATCGCAAATAGCAACGCAGAACTTACCGGTGTAGTGGTTGGTCTGTAGGACTCATAGACCATATGTCTCTGTTTCGAGTCCCGCCAAAAACATTTTGATTTCTTTTTCTTACGCTGTTCCCGATTTAAATTTTCATTAATGGCATTTGTAAAGAAGTCCAAGCCTACTTTTGAACTAGTAACACTTTTGTCCATGAAAAATATCTATGTAGAAAAACGCATTGTTGAATTAATTGGAAAACAGAAAAAATACGTTCCTTTCTTTAATAAATCACCATTTCTTACAATTTAACGAAAAAGTTGTAAGCTTTACTTTGAAACTCCATGCGTCAGTTCACGAACACGATTCAACTCCAATAAGGGGCACACTATGTATACATCCACTGACTAATCATACCACGTGTATCAAAAAAAATTGTGCACGGATAAAAACTAATTTTGACCTTGATAAAAGCACCAAATCATAATTTTTGTGCTATTGTAGTTAAGCAAATTTAATAAGCTTTCAAATGCAGAAAAAATGATGGAAATCGGATGAAAAATAAAAAAGATATGACCAATTTTGTAAGTACGTCTCTTTTTCTTCCATTCCAATGGGATTTACACAGTTAAGCAAGATATTACATATCACAAATACGGGTTATGGCATTATGATAAAAGCTAAAAGTACTTACAAAATTGTTCATATCTTTTTTATTTTTCATCCGATTTCTATAATTTTTTCTGCATTTCAAAGCTTATTTAATCTGCTTTACTACAATAACAAGAACATTATGATTTGGTGCTTTTATCAAGGTCAAAATCAGTTTTAATCCGTGCACATTTTTTTTTGATACACGTGGTACAATTTTATCATTCGAATGGAACAAGTTTTTTTTAGGTAAACAAAGATTTTGAGTGATAAATTTATTTTGAATTGTTTTCCGGGACAAATTTGCTTTTTACAACTGGACTTATAAAAATGTATCTAATGCGCGCGAAGTGCACATTAAAATGTTTGGGGTAAATTTGCTAATTTTAGTCAAAATAACTAGACATCGCTATTTATCAAAACGTAGCGGCAATGAAATTTGTGCTACAGCTTTTATTTTTGTTTTGATTTTCTTTGTGTCAGGTTTGTTTGTTTTTGCAAATTGAGAATGTTCTCCTCCCTCTAGACGGCAAGATTATTTTCGGTGACCAGCTTATGGAACGTCTTTAACAAAGTTGCTAACAACCCTCTGGTCCGTATGCACAAAGCAGGACTAACTTAGCCCGGAATCAAATTTGATTTGTTTCAAAAATAACACATTTTTTGGAATCTGTAAAAATGTATGTCCTTACATTAAGATATATGCTGAAATGACTATAATTTGACCATTTCTCTGTTTTGGAACAATGGCATTTTTTGGCAAAATGAACAAAAATTGGTTTAGTTAGTTAGTTAGTTCCAGACTAAACCATTTATGTGTTCTAAAAATGATTGAAATGTTTTAAAACAGACAAATGAATCATATAGTAAAAGTTTCAGTTTAAATCTTTAAATATTCCACAATTTCAAATTTCACTTAGTCTGCGACTAAGTTAGTCTAGCTTTGTGCATACGGACTTAGTGTTTAACTTTCCATCCCTTCTGCTGCCCCTGCAGACCAGGGGTGTTGCATATGGAGCATAAAAGCAAAAATGTAATTGAAACATAGAATATAATATGATTTGTAAGAAATCAAACGAGAAATCAAAAATAAAAGAAATGATTGTGAAATATAGTACACCAGCTCTTATATTGAGACGAATTACACTGATTCACGTATGAAAAAGAATGAACAAAGACGAATTGGTATTTACAAAGACATGGTTACAGCCAGAATTCAGCTCGCTGAAATGTCGCTTATTTTATTTTTTTATTAATTTATTCACGAAAAATGACAAGAAAGGTCGTTTGTGAATATTCATGAGTTCGGATGCCCTAGTTTAAGAAGCCTGTAAATTCATCAATGTAGCATAAAATTTCAGACCAAACTTGCACTTAGAAGCATAAATGTTATGAAAACATTTTGAAATTAAAAACAAAATGAAATTTTTAGAAATATGTGATGGCTCACTCCGAAAGGGGGGACTTTGAAGATGATATC
>JXSR01S032184.1:0-11522 GCA_000969725.1 Ophiothrix spiculata | reverse complement strand
CCGAGATAAAAATCCTTTCTCCATTCACGTTTAACCAGTACAGAAACTTTAAACTTGATTTTCTCAGAACTTTAGTTTTCGGAATCAGCCCGATACCTTTTACCAATTTGGATGTAACTTTGTAATCGAGCATCCAATAACCAAAAGCAAGGTGTCATTTTAAAGCCCAGAATATAATCTTTCAGATGAGACCAAAAAATCAATTTTAATTTTGCCGACCTTAAGGTACCTTTCGATATGACGGGTCACATTTGGTTGATCATTTAGTTAAATATCTCTACATGCTCTAGTACAAAATGTTGAACTTTGAACATGCGTTTCACTCCGATATATTCGCATAAAATATTCGCATAAGCTTTAATGCACACCTTGACCTTTAACTTCAATACAATGGTAATCACCAATAAGTTCTTTGACATGTCTGAAATATTGACTCCATTTAACATTGACACCAAATGTGATGGACATTTAGTGATACATTTCGTTCTTAAAAATCGGCCATACATTATAAAAATGCATTTTTTCAGAAAATCTAGGTTTATTCGTAACGAAAACTTGAGGACATTATTAGTAAGTGATTTTAAAGAAAATCATACGATGGGGTCATTTATAGGTGACACAATTAAATGTGAAAATTGAAACAATGGGCCATTCGTTGAGAAGAGGTTTGCAAATGGGTTATTATATCGCCACACAATCTCCGTCACACGAGTTTAGCAGTGTCTCCCCCTTGGTTATTTACCGTTCTGTTAATATTCGTGCATAAGCTGGTCACATAAGAAGCAAGAAACCGCAACGCCAGTATGACACCGGTATTACACCGTTGAATGATTGCGATTCCCGGTCGGACACCAGTGGTTATGTGACCATAACTGAAGACATCGTATACAAACTGCAAGGTTTTAACTCGGAATTAAATTCTTGCGGCATGCTTCCGGCGTCTCTATGGCTCACAGACACCGCCCGGACACCGGTCGGACACGGGCCGGTGTCCGGTATACGTCTGCTGAATTGACGCCGTAAACACATCGTAACCTCGCCGCAAGGTTATGTGACCAGGGTATATTCCTGGTAGCCGACCGGCGTCTGCAACGCCGCAACGTCGGTATGACATCGGTATGACACCGGTGAATGCTTGCGAGCTCTTGCGATGCCTGGTCGGTCACCGGTCGGACTCCGGTGGTTATAAGACCATAACTGAAGACATCGGATACACGCCCTAGGGTTTTAACTCAAAATGTGACACCGGACAACATTGGCAAACACGTCCAACTCCCTCCTGAATGGTAAACAAAATTACATTAATGCATTAATATTGAGGAAAACTGCATCATGATGAAGTTTAAATGACTGCCATCAACATATCCATCCGTAAATAAGTTCAACAGGTTTGAAATGCTCCGGTTTCTTTACGGCTCTACGGACACCGGCCGGTGTCCGATCGTTGTCTGCTGAAATCTTTTAATTTACATGACTCTTGTGGTACAGGGGTACACATATTTGGAAGCAATGGGTTATCAAACAGTTAGTATTGTTTCCCAAATTATATGGTGTTTAATTCAATGTTCTTCCAGATGACCCTCCATTTTTTGAAACTGTGCTCTCACCGAATGCACAAGTACTCGGATCGTGAGCTTTATATCAGTTTCTTTTTTATATTTGACTGTCACCTCCTCCCCCGTAGTTTACACTGGGTTTGTGTTTTATTATATAGTAATATAATCACCTATAATACCAGATGGTCACACATTTTTGAAGTAAATAAAGTTCGTAATGACTGTTGCGTAGTTACTGACAACAAACCAAGCTGTTTTCTTTGGATAATTAGTTACAAACACATTTTAGGTGATTTTTTCCACCTTTTCTAATCATTATCGTATTAAATAAATGTCTATCTTGCCAAAAACTTTGAAATTTTTTCGATCATGCTAACCGAAAATGGAGGTCCTTAACCCATAAAAGATCGTTCGTTTGACCAGTTCTGATAGAAAACATATAAAAAAAATGAAATTTGACAGATATGTTTTGCTTATAAGAGTTACTGTGTGAAGAAATAACAAGAGTGAAAACAAAAATACTTTGATGTGATGTAACGAAAGGTACCTAAAATCGGCTCTTCATACTTGCCAGCGATTTGTATCGCGATAACTAGGCAACAAGATTTCGATAACAAGGTACCTTTTGTCACGATGGGTCATTATCTGACGCTCATGTCAGAGCTGGTGCTTTGAATTGCTTTGCTGCCAAGCTTGCTGCGTTGAAATATTTTGCATTTCATGTGAAATGTAGTGAATGAGACATGCGTTTTTTCTGACTGGAAAATAACCTTTTTGCTTCTTTTATATAAAGTTTGTAAAAAAAAATAGGAATTTCATTCGTGACAGTTAATAATTGAAGAAAAATCAGCACGCTATACGAAACAAATATAAATTTATCAAAACGACTATGACTAGATTCGAACCCACGGTCTCAAGATTAAGACTCTAGAGCTTTAACCACCGGACCAGCGAACTAAGTATGTGATTGAATGGTGTTCAAAAACATATTCATGCGTATATAAATTTCAGTGTTGCAACATGCTGATTTTCAGTGTCATGACTTTAACAAATGAACCCTTACATAAGTTTTGTTTTAGCAGATTTTAACGCAAGATTTTAACAGGACTTCATGAAAAATGTTTAAAATTTGCTATAAACATATATGGCGTGATATAACTTCCCAGCAAAATTGCATGAAACGTCACACATAATTCTAAAAATGTAATTGCGTTATATTTACACAATATTTATACATAAATGGCCAACAATGTTTGTCTTCCAGGTCTATATTTTCGATTTTATTATATTTTTTCCTAATCGACACATTCGAATCCTCCAATGGCATAATCAAGCCTACGATCGCTATCTTGAAACATCAAGGTTGTGGCCAGGTTGCGGCCGGCCGCGATAATGTTGTGGCTTAATTGTGGTCCAGCGCTAATCACATTGTACGTTATTTGTGTGGTGCTCTGGCATAATGAGCGGAAAGTCGCGATTGAATATTTTGAATAAATGGCTGCTAAAGTAAAAATATGGTAAAAATATCAAATTTCGTTTTTTGACATTAAAGGGATTAATACTTAACTGTCAAACGATACCTTGCATTCTGAAGGTCAATTATGCCGGGAAGTTCTGTTAATATTATTGAAATTATTCACGGGTAATTGATCGCGTTTTGCTATCTCACACTATAGTAATCAGTAACTTTAAAATCAATTTGCGACAATATTTTACTGCCAGATTTTGAGTGGACTATCATGTATTTTGATCTCTATATGAATATTGTAGAAAGAAAGTATGACATATTATATATCATTCGAAAGCTGAGATTATAGAAAATTTAAATATGCCATGAACTCAATTTTAAAAATCGCGACTTTCCGCTCATTTTGCCAGAGCACCACACATTTGTATGAAATACCTACAGCTGTTGGCTTATCCTTTTATAGCCATCGTATGCACAGATGTAGTAACTTTCTGTATCATGTAGTCAATGTTGGTGTATTGTATCAATATGTCAAAGAAATCAGCAACCAGCCAATTATAGCTCTTGTACATAGGCCAGTCATTTATCAGCCAAACCAGTTACAGTATTTCTAAGCACCAGACCAGTTCCAGTCAAAGCCTATCACCTTGACCGCCTCAACTGAGGCGCTTCCCGCCTCAGTCCCGTTGCCTAAAGTTACTAAACTGATTTGGTTACAGGGATTTGTTGAAAAAGATCTGGACAAAATCTAGCTTGCCAATTATAATTTTTTGCAAGTTACGTAGGCATATATAAATACCAATGATGGGGACTACATATCTTTGGGGCTCAGAATAGAAATACCACTACCACTGCATTAATTGGCAAACTTAATGCAAGGGTCAGTAGCGTAGATAGGAGAGGGCAAGGAAGAGCATTCATCAAGTTTCCTAAGGCACCACCTACAGGCAGAATAGTCATCACATAAAATATATTTGGACCTGTCCAATGTTTCTTGCAGTGCACTGCAGTGGTGTCATTAACAGGGGACATACTACTGACATATGCATGAACAGATTTTGTGCATATATAAAATTCAAGCAAATCCAGAGGAATTTGCCCGCAAAGTTTCACTTTCCTATTCGCCCGGGCTACCAGTTGTTCCTAGCTGTACTGCTGGAATTACTTTTGAGTGTACCTAATATTAAATTCTTACCCCGAGCACCAAGCACCCTTCCTACACCACTGGAAAAGATTTAAACAACAGGTGTTCTCAAGAACTTTCATGGGACAGCATGCTTAGTAGTATTCCTTTAATCTGAGTTCAACTGTGTGTGAACCCATAATTTTACATGAAAATGACCACAAAAAGGTTTCGAGAATGTTTCTTCTACAGTTGTCCCATCGGAAATATGCCCAATAAATGGAAAACTAAAATATTACAGAAGACCTCAGCATAACTCCATCGGCCAACATCAGCAGGAAATTGAATATGCAAAGTAACAAGACCTGACATGGTTATTAACACGTTACTTAGAGAGATCTAGTCTAACTACCTCATCTATGCGTGTGAGTGAACCACCACTCTTTCCCATCAGCCTACACCTTATCCTAAAGGTAGTCACTCTATGCCTGTGATTGAATCCATCTTGAGGTTACGTCGACAAAATTTGGGTTTACCTTTCGAGTCTTAAGTTGCGCCTCTAAACAACAAATCCTGGGACGTATGCCAAAGTTGGAAAGAAGGCAGCATTAGATAAGTTAATGTGCTTGATATTCCCTCGGATAAGAAACAAACTGTTAATTGTCTCGTGAAAACCCGAAACTCGGGGACTGTAGCCGCAAAACCTAAAATGATGTCTTGTGTGGAATTGGGCTTACATTGGCGATAGTGGTCAGCGCACACGTACCTGTGTGCTGAGGCCGCATGGATTACAAATCAGAGAGTGCACTGTGAGAATATGCCTGAGAACTTTCTTGTTATCCCCTGTAATTATTATTTACCAAGTATATAAGTGTCAAGCACAACAGCTGTTTCTCTGAGATGGAACAAATTCCGCAAACTTAAACCAAGTCAGGGCTTGGGCAAGCTTCCTCCAACACCAGGTGCAATTTTACAACAAGAATTCCATGTCGCATAGCTAGGGATGGGCAAAGGAGGGCAAGATGTCTCGGACGCAAACTGTAGGGACACCAAATCGTCACTACATAAAATATTTTTGGACCAAGTTCCATGCAGTGGTAGCATCAAGAAGGGAGTGATTTACATCCATACTGTTTCACCTCTAGCACGGGCAACCTAGCTACGCTACTCGTCATGCCCATTTATAAGTAAAAGTTAGGCATTCATTTTTGAAGTATCTTTCTTCCTCCATGCTTTAATATGAATCATATCTTTTCTGAAATTTTTGGAATTCACTATTAATCCTACTGAAATGTGTTTTTATTTTGAGGAATTAATAATAGGCCCTATATTCACAAGCAAATATCTGCAACATTTTAAATGTTCATACATTTCAGCAATCAAGTTCACTATTTCTACTTCCTGCCACAGTCAGGTGTTAATTGTTAGGACCATGTATTGTTATCCCATCCAAAACTTTAGGGTTAGGGTTAGGGTTGGGTCATAGTTAGTGAGTTAGGGTTAAATTATTGACAGAAAATTTCACGGATTTTCAATGTTTATTTAATAGAGGCAGAAATAGTATGGTACACATTTTTCCACTATACATAATACAATGTTGTATTAAGGCTACAGTCCCTAAATGGGTGCCATTTTTGCCAACGGTATCTTTACCGCAACTTTTTACCTAATACACATATCAGAATAATACAATTTTCGGCGTACATATGTAATAGAGTCTCTAGTTTATACTTGAGTCTTTAGTAGTGATTTCAGGTCCATTATCAAGGTCAAAATTACGTCAATACACAACCTGTTTCGTCGAAACCTTAAAATTTTATGATGTTCGAACGAATCGCCTGTTTTCAGATTTTGACAGATTGTAGGCTTGATACTTTTTATTGAATTACAAATAATATTTTATAAGTGTGTTGTGTTGATTTTGAATGATAATGTAACAAACCCGCGTTGTTTTGCCCGAAAAACCGGGCGTGAATTATGACTCTGAGTTCGCCCTGTTTGAGCTGTGAATAGCCTGATTTTAGTATCTACATTATCTACATTTTGTCTGATATACGCATTCGCATAATTTACTTACAAATTGAGCATTCCAATTAGGCAAAAATTGCAATTTTTATGTAAACAAAAGAAAAATACGGCATTCTAATGTTTATGTTTTAGATTTTAGTTCACCATCTCAACGCTGCCTTGATAGCTCAACGGTAGATCTCTCGCTTCGTAATGCATGACTAACCCCCGCCATAATCCATGGTTCGAGTCCCCGCAAAGGCAGTGGAAACTATTTACCTTTTCATGATTGAAAAATAGTTAGGATTCACATTTTCCTGAGCATGTGGATTCCTCGTACCCTTAAGTAGCAAACTTGCCTATTGCAGATTCCCTTTTCAATAAATTTCTGATATCATAAACATTGGTATTGCTACCATTTTCAGCATTTCCTGTGTTGCCCAGAAGTGGAGATATTTACCAAAATATGTTTAAAAAAGGTGGCAATTTTGGATTTCAAGATGGCTGGCAGAAGGAAATGATTTGGAACATTTTAAATATCATAAATGCAACCATAGGTATCATAAAAATGGGTATTGCCACCATTTTCAGCTTTTTATGTTGCCCAGAAATGGATATATCGACCAAAATATGTCCAAAATGGCAGCTATTTTGAAATTCAAAATTCAAAAGTTAAGGACCTCCATTTTCGGTAAGCATGATCGAAATTTTTAACGTTTTTGGCAAGTCAGACATGTATTTAATACAATGACTATTATAAAAAGCGACGAAATATATCCTGCTGCAGATAAAACTTCAAACTTTCATTATTTTGAATAGGAAAACTACAACAAGTTATTGTGAAAACTAATTATCAATATAAAATTTTAAAATAAATGAACTTAAACGGTTGACCCTAGTACTTCAAATTCCAACTAAATCAAGACAAAAACAATAATATAAATGTTTTAGGTTGTTGGGCATGCATAATAAAGCAAAAGGAAACAAAAATGTGTTTGTATTAGAGTAAAAATGGACTTTTCCCCACTTTCGTTGTACTAAAATATGCGAAGAAGGCGGATATTTTGATAACGTTGAGAATTCTTTATCTAAAGTAAACACATATCCACTCTCAAGTGTTAAAACTATATTGTCTAAATAATAATTATCATAAACATGATAAAGTTCATCACAAATCAAAAGTTTGCATTGCATTGCAGATTAACAATTTGTGAACGTCCATCTCAAACGAGGCGTAAATTCTTCAAACTTCATTTTGCGCTACAGGTGGAAATACATGTCAAGGTCGTAATTTGCCGAAATTGATGTTTTGACAGATTCAAAATACTTGTGCTTACATGATTTTTTGACAGATTCACAATCCTTGTGCTTACTTAAAAACACCAGCGAAATTTCAATTCAAGAAAGTGATCGGAAATATGAAATATATCTGTATACACATGTATTTAGATGACAATCAACAGAAAATGGGACGCGTTTATCTCAGTTATACATTTTGCTCCGTAACAACTTTCGACGGACCAAAACAATCGAGTTCATTAAAGTGTCATTTTAATCGTTAAGGGGGATGTATGATATTGAAAACCAAAACCAAAAATTAAGTTAGGCACTTTTAGGTACTTTTATGGCTGTTATTATTAGCTTCTGAATCTGTATTGCAAAAATACCAACTTTTCTAGATGTATTTTTACCGTTGCCATGGTAATGGCGACCATATTGTGTTTTTTTCCTCAGTGGAACACAAATTTTGAAACCATCTTTTGAGCTATGGAGCTGAAATTTGGCTTTGTGTTGTAGTTTTAAAAGATTTGTGTCACTACAGAGCCACTTTTTGAGACTTCATCTCCGAAATTGAAATATAGCCTGAAAATGGTAACAATATCGTCAAAATTGGAATTCAAATTTTTAAACTCTTAACTGAAGGGCAAACAAATCAAAATGCAAAAAGGGGCTTTGTAGAGACATCAGATTGTTGTTTTATCTGCCAAAAACCACTGTCAGTAATATATACAAAAACATATTGCCGTTAACCCAGGAAACGTGTTCCCGTAAGGTAATTAAAATCAAATATGGCCGCCATTACCATGGCAACGGTAAAGTAACGCTGAGAAAAGTTTTGTAAAACAAATTCAAAGGCTAACAACAACCATCCATTAAGGCTAAAAAGTGCAAAATAAGGAAATTGATGTAAGACCATACATCCCCCTAAAACATGGTCTTTGTCAAATATTTAAAACAGTGAAAATGACAAGAGGCTGCAGTTACAGTTGGTTTGGGATGGACGGCCACATTTGGTGTCAGTGAACCTGAAAGAAGGTCTGTTACAATGTTTATACTTTATGATCTTGAATATCACCTTTTTTCAATATATAAGCATAATTATTAAACAGAAAACATTATTCTCGTTGTGCTTTTACATAAAAAAACACGTCGAATTGAATAATTACTTTCCTTACTTAAGTTATCATTTGAAGAAAGATTTTTAAAACAGGAATGGGTAGAACATAATAAATTTTGATTTTGATAGTAGTATTATAATTGTTTCGTGTGTTGTGATTTATTGGAAAAAAGTTTCTGTGTGGAATTATTGTATTTACTCACTATACGAAAAACAAAAACATGATTATGAAATCTCTCAACGTTAGATAGGTAGCTCGAGATGTCACAGAAACCAAAATAGCATATTTATTCGTTGACAAATAATATAGAAATGCCGGATATTGATTTGAGCCAACGCCAATATGTCTTAAATAAATGGCCCGTTTTATGTTTCCGATTTAGAATTCCCAAACATCACGTATCATCTGAGATCATGCAGGCGACGAACATGTTTTATGTACAATTTTCTAGTGCCAATAAGCGTAAGAGCTTGTGAGAGTTCTTCACAATTCCTTTAGGGTAACATGTGTTATTTAATAATCAATCTCAATTACGATTTAAACTTATTTATGGACAAAATTGGATACATTTAAAGAAACAATATAATTATTTACCGTAAAGTGGTTGATTTTGTGGTTTAATCACTTTGCGATCAATAATATGAATCAAATGCTTGATTTTGGTTTTTTGCTTAGACTATGATCACAACAACTCGTACGAACAGTCCATTTAAAAGGACCACGAGCAGCGAGCAAAGCGAGTAGCGAGGGTGTCGCGTGGTCCTATAAGATGGACTAAACACTGTTCGTATCTGTTCGTACGACGTATTGTGACCATAGTCTTACCAAGTTTCATCCATACTTCTAAACTCATTAAACTTTATCAGAACATTTCGGAAATTTGGATGGTTTAAACAATGAGGTATAGCTAAAATCTCAGATACATTTATGGGAAGGCGTTGATAGCTTCTTCTGAATGACTTCACTATTTCTCTTCGTTCGTAAATTGCTTGTTCACAGTATGACGAATAGGGAGAACAACGGTAAACAGTCGGGTGCCGCCAATCAGTGCAAATTTTGTTACGGATCATCTTGCTTTAGTAACAGCCCTAATAGACTGCACACTTAGATTCTTTAAGAACGTTCTTCCAATATTATCAGGTAATCATGCTGATATATATATATAGATCATCAAAAGGTGTGGTGAGAGTAGGTGTGGATGATATAGATATATTAGAGATAATCAAGAGAGGTGATGAGAGTAAGCTTTACGGATCATATTTAGCAAGGTGGTCGATACTGGTAGCCTCAAATTCACCTACCAGACGGAGGAAAAGGGTGACATCCCTTTTCTTGACACTCCACTTGTCCATGAACCTGAAGGTAGTGTCAAGCTCCTGGTGTATAGGAAAGCCACCCATACGAACAGGTATTTTAATTTCCACTCCGCCCACCCCTCAACCAAAAGCTCGGAGTTATAAGAATGATGCTTGAGAGAAAGACCAATATACGACGGACATTCAAAAAGTTCTACCTGTTGTATCATAACTTTCGTTCTATTAAAGGTAGCTACTTCACTGAAAACATTATTTCGTCAAACGTGGTGAAAAATTCGTCAAACAGGGGTTATAAATTAGTCATGCAAGTGAATTTCCCCTTATTCGTCGCTTGACGATATTTTCGGGCGCATGACAAACGAAAACAAATTCAGGACAAATTAATTAAATAACTGTTCGAATAACAATCTGTGGAGGACGAGTTTGAACGATTGACAAATGCACTTTTCGTTAATTGACAAATGCATATCGTCATGAGCTAAGGTCAAGACGAATTAATGTACGCATGACAAACTATGTTGACAAACATCTTTGAGCACTACTAACCATACCTGAGAGCTGACGAATTTGCATGACGAATTATATCGTATATAACGGGTTTCCGTATCTTCAAGAAGTGGCGTGGCGTTTTATTCTCGAGTCGATTGCACAGTAGGACAATTAGCGACAACACATCTTTCGATTCGGATAGAACAACTCTTTAATTCCAGGTTAGGTTTGTGCCTAGCTTATCATCACATTCCGACCAGACCGCATTGGATTCGGAGTCGGACAGAACAACACTACTGGACTCAGAATTCCCATAACATACTTAAGCTTACTCATCATACTTCATCATCAGATTCTGACCAGACTAGTCCATCTATATGGACCCCACAAGCGAGCGACGTAGGCGCACGCTTCGCGTTCGCTTGCGAGGTCCATCTGGATTGACTAGACCAGACAGCCATTGAAAAACCTGCAAGCAGAACCTGAGTGTTTCGTTTAGTTGATTTCACATGGATGAGCCATACTTAAATGGAATTAGTCTACCGAAAACAAAACCTCTGCAAACTAGTGTCACTTGACAAATTAAGTGACAAATTATTATTCTTGCATGACAAATTATATTTTGTGCATGACAAATTATTTTTTTTCTCATGACAAACTAATTTTTCAGTATGACTAATTGTCATGAGAAAGTCGTCATACTAGACCGTTTTTCATGACTAATTATAATTCGTCGTTCAATACTAGTATGACGAATTCAACGACAAATTATAGTTTGTCATACTAGACCATTTTCATGACAAATTATTATTTGTCAAGTGATGAAACACAATTTTCAGTGTTGACAATTAGCCAAATTTAGCTAAGAATGTCACCTGCACATAGTGACTTTTTAATACCCCTTGCAGTTACTAAGGAAAGTAATAAGATCATTGAAGGGGAAATCATCAGATCGGCTTTGAAAGAGATATGCACCAACCTAAAGCGAAACGGAAACCCAGGTGCTTTAATTTAACAAAATTATGTAGAAGGGGTCACAGCGCATTTTCCGAACCCACACTATTGGTTCCTCGGGTACCACATCAGTGTCATAAAACTTCTGGTACATCAAAAAGATAAACTTCATATGGATGACAAAGCAGGTAAGGTGATTATCTTGGTAAC
>JXSR01S032182.1:7452-19102 GCA_000969725.1 Ophiothrix spiculata | reverse complement strand
CTGAATTTTCTTGACTTTTTTCCTTTAAGCCCTGCGCTTATATTAAGACCATTTTTGTGGAAATCTGACCTAGGGTTGGGACGTGGCGTTGCATAATGGCACGCTGGGTAAAACGAAAAACTGATTTTCAATGGAAATTACATGCAAATCGTGTTTTTTGCTTTCAGGATACACTTCCACTATGTTTTATTTGATTTATTTGAAGTAAGAACGTGTGTAAGTATACTTTGACACACATCATTCATAAAAATTGCAACTTTTGCTCGAAAAAATAGCGAAAAACCATGATTTTGACCATTTTCGGTGATTTTTTGCGTTTTATGACATGACGTCACTGTGACGTCATACAAGGTCCGATTTAAATTTTTTTGGTATCAATTGACTCGTGAGGGTCCTAGCTATCCACCAGTATCCTACACTTGATGTTTCGTCAATCGGTTTCCGAGATCGGAAGGGGGCGGAATCCGCCCCCGGCTGTGAGGTGGGTCGAAAAAGCCCGGCTCTTTAAGGGTTAATGTTGTTGAACTAAACAAGTATCTTCTTTCGTTTATAATTATAGAATTTTAAAAATTGCATCTGATGGTTTATACCAAAACTGCCTAGGCGTAGGATTTCAAGTTTAAAGAATTCAACAGAAACAAGATGTCAACAGAAACAAGATGTCAAGACGTTAGAAAGATCACTTTTTAGAATAACATGATAAGAATTGGGCTGCAAATTTCCAAAAATGTAAGGGATGAGCTGAAAGTGGGAGTTAAATAAAAAAAACAGACATTTAATTGAAACTTTCAAATATCCATCGATCAAGTTGAAATACATAATAAACTACTACTAATAAAAAAAAAACCTGCACATCTCACCCCTTCTACCCAAAGTCACGAACTTAAGTCACCACTCGCAATGTAACCAATAACACTCACAACACAATATTATACAACATATTTTATACCTATTTTCCTCTATAAAGGTTTTCAAACGTCAGTTTAAATTTGGTGAAGATTAGTCATCCAATTGAGTTTCAAATAATATTAGAATAAATCAAATACTGGAAATAAAATCATAACACTTACGGCCACGTTGCGTCTGGTACCAGGCCCGTAGCCATAATTTTTCCAAGGGAGTGCAGTTTTTCAAAAAGTGGACCTTTTGGAGAGTAAAAAAGGGTTTAAGTATTTTTTCAAGCATTTTGTTGTAATATTTTGTTTAAAAATGACCTACATTTACGGTTTTTGGTCCTCTTTTGGTGTACATTTAGGGTTATTTTGTGGACCTTTTTTGTACATTGTCAAATTTGGGGTGTGAGGGTGCGACGCCCCCACCGCACCCTCCTGGCTACGGGCCTGTCTGGAACCTCCATACTTCGTTAGGCCACTGATTGATCACGTGACAGACAAGCTCTAAAATCTAGAGTTTACCAACACAATATCTCAAGTTCCAATGAGGATCAAAACTCTGCGGTTTACAATCATTGAAAAGCATGGTTGAGGTCATCAGGAAAAATATCTCGCTGCCTATCACGCGATGACCTCACCCATGCGTGAGGTCATCGGGAAAAATATCTCGCTGCCTGTCACGTGATCAATCAGTGGCCTGACGAAGTCTGAAGGTTCCAGACGCAACGTAACCGACCGTAAGTGCTATAATTCTATTTCCATTCTTTAATTCATTTTAATATTATTGTCACTGCAAATTTTGTAGCACATTCACGAGTTGACGAAAACGAAATAAGCTCCAATGCTGATTTAAATAGGTACGGTCCTTCGATAACGAGAGGAAGAAATGTCATGTTCACTATAATTTCTCTTACTTATTGTTTTTTTAAAAATGGCGAACTATTTAAAATTCGGCATACATGTGGGGTAGAATAAATTTTACCAGCTTTTACTCTTGATTTCGTGTACAGAAAATGTATTTGCAATGACATCAACAGTTTTTCAAAAACCATTTTTTTTTCATAATCAAACAAATTTACGCATTTCAGATGATACTGTTCGGCGGAACGTCATGTTTACTACATATTTTTGCCTACTTACACATGTCAGATTATCGCAATCTTTTGCGTACATATGGAATAGGGTCTCTTTTTTTATACATAAGCCTTTTTAGTGATTTCACGTCCATGGTCAAGGCTAAAATGACGTCAACAGACTACTTTGAAAAATTTGACACATTTTTCACCGAAACCTCATAATTTCATGATCTCCAGATAAGTCGACTGTTTTCAAATTTTGACAGATTGTAGATACTTTTTATTTAATTGAAAATATTGTATAAATATGAAGAGTTGACTTGCAAAACGGCTTGTATCCATTTTGCACATTTTGAGAAAAGGGCAAAAAACTGCTAGGACATCAAAATGTGTCGCAAAATTCCTTATAATGATTTTAGTAATTCTGTACGGATATGTCCTTAAAAATAAGGTGTAATTTAAATAGTTCATCAAATAGTTTCGTATTTATTGACTATTGATTATAAATACCAAATTACAACATCAGGTCATGTTTAATAAAAAAGTTACCATCTATGGGCATAATGCCCTCTCATGCCCAAATAATGGTTTTTTAAATGTCTTTTGCCAGGATGATGCACAAGTTGAAGGTCTGTAAGAATCTATCAAAAACTCATTTTTGAAAAAATGGTCTCTAAGCCGTTTTGCAATTCAGCTCTTCATATGTGATGTTGATTTTGAATGATAAAACAGATGCGAAAAACGACTCTGAGATCTCCCCGTTTGAGATTTGTATTACCTGTTTTTAATATCTACATTATCAGCATTTTGTCCAATATTAACATTCGTATAGTATACTTGTCCATGGAGGCAAAACAAATGCCATTTTTATGTAAACAAAAGAAAAATACGGCATTCTACTTTTTATGATTTAGATTTCAGTTTACGACCTCCAGGCAAGTAAATTCCCCCGCTTTGTAATGCATGGCTAACCCTTAGAATCCCTACAAATGCAGTGGAAACTAATTCTCTTTTCATGATTAAAAATAGTTAGGATTCACATTTTTCTGAGCAGATTGAAGTTATTTGCCCTAAAGATCTTGATTTTTTTTCAGGTTCGAACTAGCGCCGTGTATTTCATTGTCAGACTAGCGCAGTGGTTTTCATTTTCGGCCTAGCGCACCTCTGAGGTATAGGAAAATCGTGTAGTCGGACTAGCGCATTGTCGGACTAGCGGGTGCACACCCCGTTTTACCAAGGTATCATCTTCCTAACAGAATGATTCCCTGTCTCATTAAACCGCAAGGGTTTTGTGTAGTTGTTAGTTCATCCTTTGCGGCCAATTTAGTATCGTAAATAACAACTGGGTGTCAGGGGCCCATCAACGTCGGAAGATAAGGGGCGTGGTTGCTACCTTAAAAATAATTAAGTCGGCATTTTGAAAAAAATAAATATATATACATGGTATGGACCTAAAAATTACACAACATCTTATATAGAAACACCATTTCACTTCTTTATAAGAAAAGAAACCTGAAAAATATTCCGATGTTTAGAATTATAGCAACATTTTGATTTGGTGGCCATTTTGCCCAAAAATCAATTTTTTCCCGACTCGGAAGTACTTATGACGTCATAATTAATTAAGAAACACCTTGACTTGATTTTCATGAATTTGGTATCAATGGAAACACTAGTGTTGGAATTCTGACATTGGTCTGGTTTAACGAGCATATAAGGGCTGGATGAGATACAATACCACTAACCATTACCTATTCAAAATAAATATGGTAGATACTTTCTTTCATGAAAGCTCATCTGTGTTGATATAAAAAAAAATAGACTTTTGAACACAATACGTGTTTGTATTTAAACATACCTCAAATTTTCAAAAGTTTTTTTGTCTTTAATCAGCGATATCGTGCTCATACAGTAAAAACAGCCCACGTCATCCATGTCAGTATATGGCAAGCCACAGCAGACAAGACCCCAAGGAGTTTTAACCACCCTCACGAGTTAACAGCAATACACCATGGTTTGCAGCAATACACCACGACTTTGCAGCAAAAGACAACGAGTTTGCATCAGTGCACCTCGACTTTACAGCAACACACTTCGAGTTTGCATCAGTGCACCTCGACTTTACAGCAACACACTTCGAGTTTGTAGCATTACACCACAAGTTTACAGCAATGCACCATGAGTTTGCATCAATACGAGTTTGCATCAGTGCACCTCGACTTTACAGCAACACACTTCGAGTTTGCATCAGTGCACCTCGACTTTACAGCAACACACTTCGAGTTTGTAGCATTACACCACAAGTTTACAGCAATGCACCATGAGTTTGCATCAATACACTATCGGCGTTTGAAGCAATACACCTCCAGTTTACAGCGACATACCACGAGTTTGCAGCAATGCTCCTTGAGTTTACATCAATACACTACGAGTTTACATACAGCATTGTACCTCGAGTTTACATCAATGCACCTTGAGTTTGCATCAATAAACTATGAGTTTACAGCAATGCACCTTGAGTTTGCATCAATACACTACGGATTTACAGCATTAAAATATCACATCTGATAATTTCAGAGGATTGCTGTATCTCGATTATTGCTGTGACTCGGGGTGTATTGCTACAAACTCTGAGGTATATTGCTGTGACTCGGGGTGTATTGCTACAAACTCTGAGGTATATTGCTGTGACTCGGGGTGTATTGCTACAAACTCTGAGTTATATTGCTGTGACTCGGGGTGTATTGCTACAAACTCTGAGGTATATTGCTGCAAACGTATAGGGTGCATTGCTGCAATCTCGTGGTGTATTGCTGTTAACTCAATGTGTATTGCTACAAACTCGTAGTGTATTGATGCAAACTCGCCGGGTGTATTGCTCTAAAGTCGACGGGTGCATTGCTACAAACTCGTTGCCTATTGCTTCAAACTCATGGTGTGCTGCAAACCATGGTGTATTGCTGTGAATTCGTGAGGGTGGTTAAAGCTCATAAGGGTTTTGTCTGCTGCGACTTGCCATATCAGTCATTTACACTCATGTCATTCATGTCAAGTGGGGTTTCACCACACCCAATAATAACTGACATATCCTACCACGTATTATTGTCGTCAGCATTATTTTTCTAAACAATGGGCCTGTTCAAATGTTCTATTCAGTGTTGCATAACAATACATTTTGTTATCTGTTGTAAAATAAGACATAAGACATAAGAATTTATTTCTTCCACATTATGCAAAATTACAGTAACAACATATCAAAAATATTACAATCAACTGTATATTAAACATTGTGGAGGAGAACTGAGAAATAAGCATTAAGCCTGTCGAGTCCCAGACTCCAAATATCTAGATCAATTATACACAATCAATTTACAAGGAATCATAAATTTAGCATACTGTGCTCTCATTCCACAATGCGATGGCCACAGAGTAGAAAGAAAGGTCAGGATGTTTCATTATGATTATTTTATTTTGATTATTTGCAAACATTATGTTAAATATTTTTAAATATGATCTATGTCATCCTCTCAATCCACAATGCGATGGCCACAGAGTAGTAGAGAGAAAGGATTGGATGTTAGAATTAGATACTTCATTAATCATCAACTGTACATAAACAATGGAAATGAAAAAGGTGAAAATATATATTTACATATTTTATGAATCTTTTTCTATCTTTGTGTAATCTGATATAAGATATTTTTATAAGAATGTTTAGAAGACTTTGTATTATCACTAGTTTTAATTTTCTTTGGTATGTCATTCCAGATCTTAACTCCTTGATATGACATTGATTTGTTACTAAATTCACGTTTCCCTTTAGGAAATTCAAAATTATTAGCATTTCTAGTACCATAATAATGTGGTTAACCGTATTTTTATTCTATTCACTGGAGTCAGTATTGATAACCCCACTTGAGAAATTGCCATCCGTAACAATAATTTTGTTTTTACACGATGAAAAGCACAACTGTTTTTTCAATTACAATTTGTAAACTATTTTTAAAGTAAATCCTTTGGATACCGTACGACAAACTTGAACAGGTTTATGTGAATTTTTAATAAAGTAACGTAATAAAGAAAGAAGTTCATTGGCCAAACGGATTCAGTTTAACTTTATTGAGCGCTTCTTTGTTGACGCGTTAATACATCAAGAAGTGATAGGTGACATTGACCTATCAAATACTTGGTAATATAATGCCTTTGCTTTCTTACTTTTCTTTTGAAGGTTGGCTTTTTTTTAACGTTGGGTCAATATTTTTTGAGTCTGTATAAAGTTTTTTTGCTAATACATGTACGCAATACATGTACGCTAATATTTTGTTTATATCAGATTGGTATACAGTACACAGTAAAAAATAATTACTCATATCGGGGTAAAAAGGGAACTCGCGTCTTCTGTGTAAACTTAACCTCTACTAAATGGTAAACAACTGCCCTGTCTTTGGTAATAAACTACCATCGGCAGTGGTAAACATGGTAAAAGTTTACCATGGCTGGTACTACTGCTGACATTTGGCTGATGTACAGTAGTTTATTACCAAAAACAGGGCAATTGTTTACCATTTTAGTAGAGGTTAAGTTTACACAGAAGACGCGAGTTCCCTTTTTACCCCGATATGAGTAATTATTTTTTACTGTGTATGTTACATAACAAAATACTCCGAAAACATACATTTATGCTAATATTCTTTTATAGCAAATTGGTATACATCTACACAAATGCATCAGCAAAATACACATCGAAAATGATGTCTCAAATACCATCAGGACTGAGAGAGGGGTACGACAGGGAGACACCATGTCACCAAAAGTATTTACCACGGCTATGGAAGCTATATATTCAGAAACCTAGACCTAAATAAAAGAGGGTTGGAAGTGGATGGCGAGATACTAACGGGCCTACGCTTTGCAGATGACGTACACTTTTAAAAGAAAAGAGTGAGCGGTCACTCTTTCCTAGAATGATTTTTTTTTCACTCCAAAAGAGTGACATTTCACTCTTTTCGAGTGAAATCGAACGGGGTTTCACTCTTATAGAGTTATAATTTACTCTTTGAGGGAGTGAAAATTGCCACTCTTTTAAAGATTGGTCACTGACACCGCTCTTTTCAAAAGATAAATTCCTTGCTCTCAACCCAAAACTGGATTCACAATTTGAAATTATGATTAGTATATTGTTGTATGCACTTGTCTCTTTCTTTGTAATAACATTACCTTTAACTTTCCTTATATTTATTACAGGTACACATAACTCTACAATGCGAAGACAATCATCAGTATCGCGATACATTTAAGTCAGCTGCAGCCTGTGAGTGCGCCATCTGCGACCAGACAAAATGATCACATGACACAAAGTTTTTCTTAAAAATGGTACACGTTGCAGACAAATTTGGGCACAGGAAGATTGACAGTCTTTCTACTATACTCAACTAAAAGAATTCTTACCACCTGTCTTTCTTTGTTTCCTATTTTGATTTGGAGATAAGCATCTTTTACAGATATGATAATCATAATTGGCAAATCCAAAATATGTTGGATTTGCCACTCATAATCTATCATATTTGTCTTCAATCCTACAAAAATATGAACTTGTTTACGGATATCTTTTACAGATGAAACAATCACAATCAAATCTGATACACTAAGATGCATGTAATTCTGTCGAGAATATGCCCAATTTTACTGTGATTGATAAAAATGAAGCGTAATGTATATAATGCTATTCTATCATGAATTCATTTGCTTACATACTCAGTGCAAAGTCATAGACTGGGAACTTAGGTAACATAGGTTCGGCAATATGAAACCATATCAAGCACTCCGTAGAAATAAAGTCTCATAGATGGTATTCCTTTTTGAATGTTTAATTTACTTTTTGTGCATCATCATTTAAATGAAACTAAAAACATTTTAATGAACAAGCAAGCGCAAGTCTTTGATTAAATGTTTTACTTTTCAGCATTATTCAAAGACAAATCGCTTATAACGCCTTATGTATAAATTGTGAATAACCTTAAAATGTCAGGTATAAAAGATTGTTTTCTGTATCGATGCTATCTAAGTAATCGTAGTTTCAAATTAAATTAAGAGTAGTGTTAAAATCCTGATAATGTTTCTTTTGACATAGAAGTACTAATATATTATAGTCTTATACTGGTAGATGAATGGCAAATTCACTTTGTAAAATTGTTATCAGATCTATTTTTCTGCACAATATATTAACGAATGACAGTGTTGAAGATTCATTTAAGAAGAGTAATGAAAAGAGTGATCAGTATGACGTTTGTGACTAACAATGATTTAAAACACTAGAGTCATATACATCTTTGTCAGAAATTTATGATTAGTAATGTGTAAAATTTTTATGGTTGAGGAGCAGAAGTGCGAAATGTTATATTGGCAATTTTTAAGACACAAGCCACAAAATAGATTGTGATTTTATTGATCTGAAAATCAGTAAGCGAGTCTTCTATTCCAAGTGCATATGAACCTAACTATTACGATAAAAATAATTCTGATTTATTTTTTCTAAACTATCAGAAGACTATTATATTTTTGCTTCATGTGTTTTTCACTGTATCGGCCTATTTGATTGACTCTGATAGTTTAAGTCACACTACGGCAACCGATTGGTAACTTGACCAAGAAAGCGCTGCAATTGCTTACATACGCACAATTTGCGGTAAAACGTTAGATGCATATTGCGTTGTAGTTACCTTAATTGTTGCGCGCGACCAGAACTCAAAGCTTGGTCTCTACACAATTGTGCAGTGTTGTTTCACGGTTCCAGGCGTGACGCCAGCGTGACGCAATATCCTGACTTAGTCGAACTTCCTTTTCCCTATCTGTTGTTTCTTTAATCTATGGTTTAAGTATACAATCGGTAATATAATTGGGGGACTACTTTAAACATTTAAATTATTGAAACGTGGTTTTATTTGTCCTGGAGGTACGAGTCACAGTGTATTCACTTGGAGAAATTATATCAAAATGAAACATGATTATGCACAAAGATGAAAAAGAAAGATATATTTCATCATCCTTTGTTTTGATTAATATAAACCTTCCTTCCTTTAACTGAATATTGAAAGCTCAAATAGGGTAGCGAGAAAACTAGGTATCTGTCTTTATTTTATACAAGTTTGCGTGGGCGTATGCCTTGTTGAAAGTGAATATCCCAGAGATCATTTATGAGTCGCCCAAGAGAGGCTTCACACCTGTATAATTTGAATAGAATGTCACCAGTGCCAACTCTATCACGTGTGTTTAGTATTTGAGAGCATTGTAAGGTTATTGTATATAAATGATGAATTTGAATTTCAATAGATAAATCGTGTATCATCAATCCTTGAGTAAAACTCAAGCAGGTACAAGCATATGATATTACTTGTTATTTAAATGTAAATACTAGAGTAGCTAGGCAAATATTTACAAGTGCTAGTGAAAAGCAACAATAAAACAAGTTAATATCTTTGTTAAATAGAGTCAGGGTATTAGTGATCCCACAAAACAAAAAATGTTTCAAGTCAAATTTTGTTGTAGAGAGAATGTAATGAAAATAACCTTTGAATAAAAAATATTAAAGATGGTTTTTCTCCTGTGACCAGGTACAAAATCCAAAAGATAGTTGGGTTGATGTGAAATCTGCCAGTGTGTTTAAAAACAAAATACCGTGTGTCCACCTGAAAAAACACACACATTATCTTTGCTTCTAAAGTTCTAGGCTTTACCAGATAGTTAGAAAATATGTAAGGGTGTAATTTATAGTTAATGAAACATACTTAATATATACGTGTATAGTTTGTTTTATTTCAATTTAATATTGATATGGAACAGAAGCTATACTTTGTCTAATACTTGGATGTACATGTATGGTCCGATTTATCGATTTTGTAATTTCCCTTTGAATGAAAGTCTATTGGGTATTGTTCTTAAAGTGCTTGCTCAGACGTATGTTTTTTTTAATTCGTGTATGCTGTATTTTATCTATGCTGAAAAACACTTTTAATCCATTCAAAATACATCTGCTTCATGACAAATAATTTGAATTCAAGACCAGACATACATGCATCCAAACATAATTGTTGTTATACACTACTGAATAAAATGAAACAAACGGTATCTTAAAATGTATTTCATGAACTGAAAACGCAAACTTCCCTCTAAGGTTTTGGGGCTTGCGCAAATTCGACTAATTGTGAAAAATTACCGAGTTGCTTACGCCAAAATCGCAAACTGAGGTTGAAAATGGTCTAGATACAGCAAGAAAAAACATGTTTCTGGCATAATTTCAGAAACCTGGTGACCCAATTTCCAGGGATCCCGAGCTTCGCGCCAATGGCGCGCCATACGGCCTTATAAGGGATACAGTTTATAAGGAACACAGTTTATATATTTTCTGACTGTCCGTTAAACTTGAGAAAAAACCTCACTATTTTGGAAAACCAATTTGAAACCAATTTTTGGAAATGAAAATTTGGCCTAGACTATTTTTTTAAGGTATTGTTTTATTTGTTTTTAAATACAAATATAAATGCCTTTAGTTATTTCTTCCAAAAAAGAGAGTCTTAAGAACCGAATCATGTTGTAAATTGGTGTCTTAACTCTTCAGAACGACAGGAAAGGGAAAATCATGCGTATTCTGTTTACCCAAAAGCATGCTTTATGTAATTCTAAATCTTATTTGTAGACGAAGGCAACAGGTACTAAACTTTGAAAATGTAGATATGTCAGACAGCTGTTTACTGAACTGATTTTTACGGGCTTTAGAATAAAAAAAAGTTATATACTTTCTGATCGTCCGTTAAACTTGATAAAACACACACAAAGAGTGTAAGTTTTTTTAGGAAAACCTACTATTTTGGAAAAAGCGGACCTTCGAAACCGATTTTTTGGAGTTAAAAATTTGGCCTAAAATAACCTTGTAAGCTGATTTTGTTCTTAAGAAATAAATGTCTATAGCTATTTTCTTCCTCAAAAGAGACTCTAAGGCCCATATGCACAAAATAGGTTTAAGAGTTAGACCAGGTTTAAAGTTAGACCTGGTTTAAGTGGAATTTTCCATCATGGCTAAATATATATATCCCACAACCAATATTGTCATATTTTGTGTTTTTTGAAATATTTGTAATTGAATCTTTATTATTGAAAGCTGTTGCAGTTCAAACATGCAAAAAAATATCTTTTTCAGGCAGTAGTAATTTTGACTTAGACCCGGTCTAACTTTAAACCTGGTCTAAGTCTTAAACCTCTTTTGTGCATACGGACCTAAAGGTCTAAATCCTAATATAAATTGGGTCTAACTCTACAAATGACAGGAGAGGTAAAAACCCGTCTGACACGTGTATCCTGTTCATATAAATTGAATGTATATAAATCCTAGAGTTGTACGTGCTGATGAGATATGAATTGTTAGCTTCTTATGAATGATTAGAAACTAGCACAGGCAAAGTGTGTAAGTATAAGCAGGTATGTATCGATGGAAGTATAAAAGTGGTCATTATTGTATAAAATTATGACATGAAATATATGTTTTGTGTAAATAAAGATAAATAAATTTGTAGATCAATATAGATCTGACTTTGCAGATGATATGTATTGCATGGCTTGATTCATTTATAGATGTGTGTATCTATGTATGCACCTCAGGGAGTAGACTTAATACTTCTAAGTGGTAAG
>JXSR01S032178.1:0-13513 GCA_000969725.1 Ophiothrix spiculata | reverse complement strand
ACAATGCAGGAATTGTTGTGTATTCGTCCTATATTAGTGTTAATTGGTTCATTACTGCTCAGTGTTCACCTTCTTTGCATGTAACCTTTAACTTTCAGTTTCTGTAAAAACCAAAAAGCAAATGTTTACTCTAAACCAGGGATTCTCAACTAGTCCTTACAATGCGCCACAAAATGCAAAAATTGTAAGATAAAGCGCCAAACTTGCCTATTTCTCAGTGAATTCCTAATGTATTTTGTTTTTAGAAAGTGTCAAAGCACCAATCAGTACTTGTCAAAGCGCCAAATTTGGCATACATGCCACTAGTTGAGAATCCCTGCTTTTAAAATTTCCAGATATTCATCAATTAGTTTAACATAATAATAAAAATATAGCTTAGGCCAAAAAAAAAAAGAACTCTGTCTCAGCTTACTTAAGGTCAAAATCCTAAGCGCTATGCGTTGTTGTTTTTTTATTAGTAAAAAAGGGCTACTTTTTTGCATTTTTCGACCACTATTTTTTTTTTCACGGCCACTATTTAAACATAGTAGTATGAAAAAATGATGAAAAAAAACCCTGAAAATTTCTCAAAAACCTAAATAAAAAAAAAAAGAAATGCGCTAAATTTGGATTTTTAAAAGCTATGCGCGCGGGAAGCTGAAACAGACTATTTTTTTTCTTTGGCCTTATCGCTTCCTACCTCAGGCCACAAACTTATTGAACATCCCTCGTTGTTGAAAAAAGAATTGAATTAAACAAACTTACATATAACATTCATAAGCTTCCTTATCATTTTGCTTATTAGCTAGAGAAAACAAGATACATTTATACCTTAGGGACTTGTAAATACAAACTTTGTCCAGCCAGACAAGCTTTTAAGTAAAATGACTAAATGCTCGTATATTTCATTACAACGGTATAAACGATCTATTAGTTAAGAAATCCCTCTTGTGGTTTCGAAACAATATGTCTCCTTCTTTCCAGATAAAGTGGATAACAAAAGGATTTTGCCCCGGTGGGGGGGGTACTTAGTACAAAAGTGATTACGGGGATGTGCCGCAAACTGGGGTAGCAAAATCAGGCTCTCTGGTATGCCAATGGGTCCTCTTTCTTTGCAAAATGTGGTATTTTGATTGGTCTGTTTTTCAAAATTTTCTAAAATTTGCATCAAAATGGCGCAAATTTTAGATTTTCTAAATTTCAAACAAAAAATCAGGAAATTCCTGCCAATTAGCGTAAATTTTCAGAAAAAAATTCAATTTTTGTATAAACTCGACCCAAAATTTTGGGAATTTGGTATATGGATGGGTCCCTTTTTCTTAAAAATTGATATATACATGGGTGGTACTTCAAATTTCTCAGCGGCACACCCCTTCCGAAACCAAACTTGAGTACCCCCCCCCCCGGGATTTTGCTAAGCAAAGCCAAGGTCAGAATAAGAAAACAACTATTTGTGATCAGTTTCTTATTCACAAAAGCAAATTACTTTAAGATTTGCGATTACAATAGAACATATCTAACAAGCTTATTAGATCATTTTGGTTTCTTATGGTATTAAATTATAATAGCTTCTGTCCAATCTTTAGAAAGAATATATAAAAATGATTGGATTAGTATGACTTTGTTCAATTAGATTATTATAAATTCTTTGAAAGTCAGCATTTTGGTAGAGATGTTACTATTTAATTCCTTCTTAAGTTAATTTGTTAGGCATAAATGCATTTAATAATTTAAGACATGTTCTTAAGGGCTTTTGTATTTTTTTTTTCCAAATTTGTTTAGTGCTTGTTAATACAGAATACGGTTTCTTATTCCGAATACAGTTTCTTAAGAGTTAAATTAATAGTTTAAGACTAATGCCATCGGCATCATGACCTTGTAAAAACACAATTGGATATTTTTCTAAATTTTTGGAGTCCCAGCTTGTCTGGCTGGAGAATGTTTTGTTGATCAGTTTGTTTGCATGTGAGGTACAAATATTATTTGTTTTCCCCTGTTTGTTTATGCAATACGGAAAATGGTTTGGTCAAATGTGATACAACCTCAACTTGTGATATTTTCCGTATTGTATGAAAACAAACAATTTCCAATGGTAAAAGCTTAAAAGGTGCCAGAGGATCAATTTCATTTTCATAAATATTGCAATTTTTTCTTATTTTTTAGTTTTTTAAAAGCTATGTCATAAAACTTTGGGTGTATCTTTTAAGTCATCATCAAAATATTATCCAAAAATATAAATTTGTGAAATATATAACAATATGAAACTCAACTTTTGCTATGGAATGAAATTCAAACAAAAATATTACCAAAGTTTTCGTCTATTTATAGCAAAGCAGAATGACTATAACAGAGTATTGAGAGCTGTTGAGGCAGCATAAAATGCAGTTGGTCTACACTGAGAGGGGAAAATACTTTATCCACAATCTGCTGGAAGACCATCAAAGGGTCAAACTGGAAAATGTGTCTTGATTCAAATACCTAGGATCATATATCTTAGGCTCGTTTCATGACTTCAAATGTTGGAAAGCACAAACATGGGTCGCCTGCAGTAAACTCTAGAATCCTAGCTTGTTAGACCGATGTGCTAAATCAGATTCTTCAAAGCCTGTATATGGAAAGTATTCTGTTGTATGGCTCAGAAACATGGACTCTCAGCAAGAAATTGGAAGATTGTATAAACAGTTGAGCAGCTACACTCAAATCGTATGGAGAGTACTCAACATCAATTTTCCTTTTGATTAAACTCTTAAACATGGTTTGCTGCAACCATTACTCTGTTCTCTGTTTTTAAGGCAATGTCTTTGTTTCCAGTGCAGAACAATATTGAAGAAATGACATTCAAGATAAATTGTGGGTTCTTGTGACACCATATTGTCATCAGACAATTAATGACTTGCCCTTCTTCAGGAACCTAACTGTTGGCACCAAATGCAGTTAAGAGATGTAGAATATGGATAACATTGAAAAAGAAATACCAACACATAGTCCATCTAGATGGACCTTGCTACATCTAGATGGATCTCACATTCACAAGCTTGCAAGGTCCATCCAGATGAACTATACCAACATTGAAGTTCAAAATCAAACTAAAACAAATTTAAAGTAATATGGGTTTACATCATATAAAGTAATCAACATTGTTAGTTTAATAATCATTTTCTGTTGTCATTTTCACAAATAAATTATTTGGGGATTTTATTTTCCTCAAAATTCACCACTCATTGTGGATGTTAAATCAAATGACTTGACAAAAGCCATTGAAGATGGTAAAACTGTGCATATGGCCATTTTGGACTTCGAAAAGGCATTTGATAAAGTGCCGCATGAACGTCTTCTCAGGAAACTAAGTCATTATGGTATCAGAGGGAAACTAAATGCATGGATAAGGCATTTCTTGACAGACAGAACACAAAGGGTTGTGTGTGATGGAGTAGCATCTGAAATTAGGAAAGTTACCTCAGGAGTACCACAGGGTACTGTTACTGGACCATTAGATTTTCTCATATATATTAATGATCTGCCACAGAACCTGAGCAACAAAGCTAGACTTTTTGCAGATGATTGTGTATTATATACAACAGCAGATTCTCAAAGAGATCTCCAGACTCTTCAGGAAGACCTGAACAAGCTTGAGACATGGCAAGATATGTGGGGTATGTCGTTCAATGCAGCAAAGTGTTTCATCATGAAAATCAGCAACAAGCAACACCCACCTGACAGGCAGTATTTATTCTGTGGGCAGGAACTACAAGTTGTTGATTCGCACCCTTATCTTGGAATCGAAATAGACAACAAGATCAACTGGAAACCACATAGGCAGAACACTGTTGCCAAAGCCAACAGAGTACTAGGTTTTCTCAGAAGAAATTTGTGGTTCTGCGCCAGTAACGTCAAGGAAACGGCCTACAAGACACTAGTACGTCCTATACTAGAGTATGCAAGTACTACATGGGGACCCTATCAGGATTGTCATACAAAGCAGATTGAAGCAGTTCAACGGAGAGCAGCCAGGTTCTGCACAGGTGACTTCGCACAGAAAAGCAGCGTCACCAAGATGATCAAAGAACTTGAATGGGAAACATTAGAAGATAGGAGAAAGAAAGCAAGACTCACAATGTTCTACAAAATAGTTAACAGCATGGTAGGAATCAGGGCAACAGATCATCTCATACCAATTGGAGACACCAGAACCAGAAAGAACAACAGCAGCAATTTTCAAATCAAACATGCCAGACTGAACGTATACAAGCACAGCTATTTCCCAAGATCAATTCGCGAATGGAACACTTTATCAAATGAAATCACAACGGCCAAGTCAACAGAACATTTCAAAGAACTCTTAAAGAACATTTAAAGCACTCTATTTGTAGCACCGCGTACGACCAGATCACAAGTCGCATTTAAGTTGGTGAAGTGCATTTTTATGTATATACCGACACAACCAAAGAAAGAAAGAAAGAAAGAAAGTTATGTTTTAATGAAAGTGAAAATATCAAAATTCCTTTGCAAGCAGAATAGAAAATATACTTAAAGGTAAATATGCAATGTTTGGATAGGTTTTTTGTGTCTTCTTAACAAGTTGTGACTGGCAGCCATTAGCGACTGGCAATGTACTCTAGCTGTGTAAACAAATCTAATTACTCCGATTCTATCACCTTAACTCGCAAATTACACTTAATTGCAACAACGTCTTAAACAATGAAATTTATCACAGTTGAGTGCTTCCAATCCAATAATACACGCTTCATAGTTTGACCGCTTGGGCGTAACAATGTGTGTTTCAGACTAGACTGGGTCATTGCAGATGTAGATATTTTTGTTGATTTGCACCTTAAGACTTAAAGACTGGCTTACACTATAATAACAAATTAACAATGGAGAGTGACTAATGTGTGTCATGGACGTAAATCAACGACAGTAAACTGTTAATTACGGCAGTTTGCAGCTGTGTTCCTTCTAAGGATTTTGACTTTGCGCCAAAGCAACATAAAAGAAAATAAATACTCTCGCCATTGCTATTTACGGAAAGATCACCTCAAAAATGAGAGTCATTTTGAATATAATCTGAATAAAACTGAAATAAGTGAACGTTGTGTATGACCAAAACCCCTTATTTTAATTCCTTTTGTTTTGGCAACCCCATGCACCAATTTTTTGAGCTTTTGCAGCAATGTTGCGACATACTGCATTAGCGAGAGCACTGGTCTGCAGTGGCTAGCGAATTAGTCAGTATTAAGTGATGGTTGCGGGAAATTGAACTTGCAATTCGCAGCATTACGTCGCTTACCATTAGTCTCTACTCATCATGGTGTGAGCCTGCCTTGAGCACGTCATATCTGGGAAAAGGAGTAAACAAACTTGAAAAATTATTTGTAAACTGAATAGTGGTTATAGTAGTTTTAACAAAGCCAAAGTTTTCCTATCGGAATTCTTTTCAAACATGTCAAAGGCACAATCTTCCCGATTAAATATCATCTTCGTTAATGACCATACAGCAAATTGAATAGCAAAAGTACATAGCTTTGAAAAAGAACAATAGACACCGAAATGGTATGAATTAAAAGATGTTGTACTTTTCTTTTGTTTGAGGAGTGCGTTATTTACTAAATTGAATTGTGCTGTGAGCGTAAGGAATTTAATGTGGCATTTTGTGCCGATTATGAGGCTTGTTGTTGTTTAGGATGTTTGATGTGTTAGAAATTGGCAAGATAAACGAGGTTAAGAGAGGGATAAATGCCAAATTGAATGTCAAGGTTACCGTCATTGATATTGTACGGGGTCCTTAGAGTGAGTCTATTAATTATGTTAAAGCTGTAAGTGATTATGGATGAAAAAGACACCAAACAAATCAACAAAAGCATAAGAACTTTGATAGAGTCTCAGTGTATTAATTGTGTTAAAACTGTAAGTGATTATAGAGGAAAAGACACAAAACAAATAAACAAAAGCGAAAGAAATAGGGCACTTTTTAATCATGAATTGATTCTAAAATTTTCTAATTTATTATTGAATTCCATGAGGTGTTGTTTATTTTGACAAAGAAAATTAAACTTAAAAGTTACGTACAAAATGTGTAGTAATGTGTTGCAATTACAATTGAGAGTTGTTAAGTGCACACAGATTCTTACTAGAATTCAATTATTTAAGTTTGTATTTGAACCTTTGAAAGTGTCTTTGTGGTAAAGAACTCATCATTTTTTTTAAAATTTGGTGGATAATTAATTGCATCAGTAGATTAAATGTCACTTAGTACTCTTTAGTTCTTGTCTATACAAACTAAGACCTTTTTCTTTTTGGCTGATAAAATTTAACACTGGGAATGCAATGTAATTTGCGACCATTTTCTATGACCATTTTTCTCTCTGGTGGCTAACAAAACTCCACTCTGGGAACGCAATGTTATTTGCGAATGTGCTAGCTTTAGATGGTATCTTTTAACGACATATAATCTCCCTTGAATGACTCAGCAATGAACAAAAAGCATCTAAGAATTTGAAAAAAAATTATCTTGTTTAGGCTTTCGCCAAGGAAACCCTACTTGGTACCAAGTAAGATAAAGGAAGCTTATCTTTAAAAGGGCTCCAAGATGTTTTTTTAATTCAGTTTTGAATGCAGGAGGAAGACCGGAGTACCCGGAGAAAAACCTGCGGAAGCGAACATGGACTGAAAACCAAATGCGCATAAAGCGCCGAGCGCGGGACTCGAACCTGGGACCTCATTGGTGCAAGGCGAGGGAACTACCGCTGCGCCAACCCGCTACAAGCAAGTGAGAAAATATTGTTTGACACATACAAGTTTGTAAATATTTACATTTAATATATCTAATGGGGGATGTTAACTACAAGATGACACATGATCTGTCTAGATGGACCATTGGTGCGATGCAGTACTTAGCAGCGATGCTCCGATTCACCTTGTGGTCCTTGATGGACTAAGTGACACCCTGGTTACATCCTTACAGGCTGCTGAATGTCTTTGAAGTGAGTTGCTTGGGTTTCTAGAATAATAGACTAGTGGGGACATAGTTTACCTACTGCGCAAATCTGAGTTTTACTTGTGTGTTTATTGCATTACCTCAACCCTTTTACCTGCTATTTCTTCAGTTGTCTCTATTTGACAAAACAATTCTGAAGTGTAGCAGTTGCAAATTTTAGGTAAATTTTCTGTATTGCAATCAAAAAGCATAACCACAAAAACCAATGTGAACTTTAACATTCCGTGTCACTGAGTCCATTGGATTTTTAGAAAAGTCTTCTAACTATATACTTATATCCATAACCATTCCTGCTAGACTTGAATTACTTAAAGTACAAGAGACAATTATTTATGCTTTGAATTTTTAGATGTAGAAAGTAGATGATAGTGTTTCTATAAATAAATTTTAAATTCAGAAAATTAAAACCTTTTTGCATCTACAAAACCATTTTTGGTGAAGATATGCTTTCGAATGTATTTGACATTTGTAAACTGAGTAACACACGTTTCAATACTGAAAATTTAGGAAAATAGAAATAATGTCTGCAGTTTGCTAAAGAATGAATTGGATGGAAACTTTTTTTATGAATTTTCATATCCATGTGGAATCGTGGCTAATACCTTTAATTTAACATTTGTTTAGAAGAAGTGTTAAAGTACATATAGTTCTCGTTAGCTCAGTCGGTTAGTTCTCGGACTGTTTAACATGTTAATCATCTGCTGTATTGATCGTTTCGCGTTCGAGTCCAGGCTGGAGCTGAGTGTGCGAAAATTGTATATTCTATGAGGGTGTAAATTGCTCAAGCTAGGGTTGCGCCAATTATGTAGGCCGCAGTAAGCCCTTTGGCCCCAGGGAGTCTAGGTAGTGATTTAACCCAATGATTAGAACAAATTGTATATGCTCTGTAAAGTGTGCTGAGGCCGCGTGGAATTACAAGTCAGGGGAGGCGTAGTGCACTATAAATCACCTGCAATTTATTTTTATTTATTTATTTACATAAATTCGAAAATCATCCAGCCTTGTGAATAAATGACATAGAACTTACAAGATTTTAAATGATTCATAACCTAACACTTTGATTCCGCTAAGATGCAATGGTGTTCACTCAGTGGCATACACAATGTTTGCTCTGTTGTACTAATGGCCCCTTTATGAATTCCTCCAACTAGTACTTTTTATTACAGTTTTCTAGCAAATAAATAACGTGCTCCCTGAATTTCACCTGATTTCTCCCTAATTCACAATCTTTCATATAGAACCATATGGTTTTATGTAAACTATTATGTTAGTCTTGAAAGTAGAGATCTATATATTGTCAACTGACTAACTGTAAAGAATACACTTACGCAATTGTTGATGTTTTTTGTTTGTTTGGTTTAGCAGTGTCTCGGTCTTCATCCCGAGAAGTATTATTCACAATTATATTTCTCCATGTACAGTTTAGAAACGTTATGCCTACACTTGAGGCAGTAGATTATTTTCACCGATGGCATTACCAGGACTCGGTATGACAAACCATCTGAATAGGGGGAGACATATAACAGAATCTCCCGCCAATTATTTATTTATCTATTGCCTTATAGGCTTACATTTCTTTAAATGTGTACATATACAATAAGGAGACTTTCTAAAATTCACCATTATAATTTTCTGAGAGGTAAACACCATAGAATTCGTAAATCGGTTGATAAATTCTTATGATATAATGTTGGCTGTATTATTCTAAGCAGCGGGGTGACCATATTGATATTCCATCTACGCCAACACCCCTAAACAGACATCACGCGCACGCTTGGACCTATCTGCAGTTTTTGGCTTAATCAATAATAAGCAATCATAGCATAAGTTAATATAATTATAATGCAACACCTCTGGGTGACCATATGAGATTACTTCTCCGCCAACACCCAATCGCACCTACAGACATCACGCGCACAGTGACTACTTGAGAATCTGGGACTGAGGAATTATTGTTGCCACTGTATACTTATACATTGGAATCTCGCCAACTAATATCAATTATCTTTCATAATTTTCTTTTAAATTCTATCAAGATTTCTATATGAATTTTTACACGATTAAATTTTATATATTATGTAGGCCCAAGAATTGTTGTTTCATTGGGCCTTGGAATGTCGAAAAATTATTTATTACAACATATATAATGGTGATATGACTTAATTTTCTTTCTAAATTATATACATTTTTTGAGGCTGCAACATTGGTAAAAAAATCAGCGTGCACCTATTAATAGGCGTAATTTTCAATATTTATAAACTACGTTTATGTAACCAAGTTTCCCGGGAGGGTGGGAAGGGTTTTTTATTCATTCAAAATTATAACTCGCTAATCAAACTTTGGAAGTTTACTTCCTAGATGAAGACAGAACTGCTTATGAGCGGAACACCGCAAACAAAGCTAAGTGACCGACGAGGCTGTGTTGTGATTGGTTTAATCGACGGACGCTTAGTTGAACAGACAATGGAGATCGCATCGTGTTTCTTAGCAACAATACATGTAGGCCTATTAAAAGCTAAGTTGTGACCCGCACTGACAAACTGAATTGTTTTCGTTAGACTCTGCTGCGCGTCGCTAGAAAAAATTCCATTATCTATGTAGAAACATTCAACATTGTTGCTACCATCCAACAGACACACAGCATGCTAATCCAACGGCTTACTAGTCCAACAGCTCACTAGTCTGAATTGTAATTTAGTCTAGCTAGTCAAGAATTTAAAAAAAAGGCTCACTAGTCAGAATTTAAAAAAACAGCTAGTGAGTTTTTTGTTGGAATTTTGAAAACAGCTCGCTAGTCTGATTTAATAGAAAGGCTCGCCGTTTCAAATTTAAGAAGGCTCGCTTGTCTGAATTTTTAAAAAAGGCTCGCTAGTTGAAATTTTAAAAACGGCTTGCTAGTCCCTCCCCCCCCCCAAAAAAAAAGTGTATGCATTGTTCAATTATCTTTTCAAAATTTGGACTGGTGAGCTTTTTTTTTCAAAATTTGGACAAGCGAGCTGTTGTCTAAATTCAGACTTGCAAGCCTTTTTGAAAATTAGAACTAGGGAGCTTGATTATAATTTGAACTTTAGCGACTGCCGAGTTGGTTTTGAAATTCGGACTAGCGAGCTGTTTTTGAAGTTCAGACTTGCTAGCTGTTTTTATAAATTCAGACTGGTAAGCTCGTTTTTCAGACTAGTTAGCCTGTTTCAAGGTAATATTATTGAATAACGTTTCAGACTAGGAAGCCTTTGGACAAGTAAGCCATCGGATTAGCCAGCCGTCAGACTGAGGAGCGGAACCAATCTTATAACCAGGGTGGGAAAAAGTGTGGAAATCAGGAAGCTCCTTCCCAGGAAATTAGAGTATTTGGTGGAAAATTTGACCATTTGGTGGGAAATTTCGATATTTTTAATAGAAAAATATGTGACCAATGTGGCCAGCTTCCCGGAAAAAAACATTTTTTCCAGACCTGCTTATAACAGTAGTTTGTGAAATGTGGCCTGCTCCGGCAAAATGAGAGGAAATTCGCAAAGCTACATTTTGAATAACTGGCATCTAAAGTAAAAAAAAGTCAAATTTTGTTTGTTTTTTGACATAAAACGCCTTCAATTTTCATGCATTAGTGTTTACATATACCTAAAGTTTTGAAGGTCCACTTTGACAGGAAGTGCAATTATTGTTCACAGTTAATTTATTGCATGTTGCTATAAACACTGTCAGTATCTTTGAAATAGATTTGTAGGTAATTTTTATTGCAATATATTCAGTGGACTGCTTTAGATTTCGATCTCTAAATGAAGAATTGAGAAAGAAAATGTGACATATTATATATATCATTCAAAAGCTGAGATTACATAGAATTAAAATATGTCATAAACTCAATTTTGAAATTTGAGACTTTCCTCTCATTTTGCCAGAGCACCCCTCAAATGGTGCTTGCCACATAACTGTAGGTATCTTAAATCTGACTGCATGCAAGATGATGTCTCACTACATTTTATACCAGCTTTTCTTCATTCATAGTTTGTACTTTACCAAATTAAACCTGCTCTGTAAAACTCTAATGACAGCAGACAAGATGTAAAGAACACTTGCATGATCTATATCAACAAAATGAGCAAAGTCATGAAAATTCATCCAAAATCCATGTGAATACTAATGACTTTGAACAATAATCTAATCATTCTAATGGCGTCCACTAATGTTGTGTGATACCATGATGATACCTTATTAACGAGATCAAACAACTTGATGATAGCTTCTTAATGACTACAATTTGATGGAAATTAAGTGCATTTATGAATATTTAAGACGCTGAAATGGCGCCTTATAAGATTGATGTCTAGTCATTAGCTGATTATTACACGGTAATCGGTTCAGAAAAGTCATACATGTCCATAAGAATGTGACCAAAGGAGAAATATGTTTCGGTGATTTGACCGTTTTGCATATGCGTATCACTTACACTTTACAGATTTAATGAGGTGATCCCAGATTACATAGATCCGTAATGGGAATTATCTGAAGTGATAGAACATAGTGCTCCACCGCAAACAAACGTACGTCATACCTAAGCTTTCATCCAATCAAAATCGCATTCAATTAAGTTCATGCATTCAAAATGGCGGCTCACGAAAAATCTGTCTTTGTTTAGCACCACAAGTTTGCTTATTCGTCAAAACCTAGACTAGCTTTGATAAGATCTCCTGTCCAGAAAATTAAGCGGACAAATGCCTACTCATGAAGGGGAAGGTTTCTACCCATTTTTCACAAAGATTTTATATCATGTTTGATGGATTAAGCCTACAAATTTACTAGCACATGTGCTCCCGGGGTGGGGGGTACTCCACTTTGGTCTGAACAGGGGTGTGCGGCTCGGACCGTGCAACCCTAACCCATCTTTAAGGGTAATTTTAGAGAAAAAGTGCACCCATATTTAGGATTTTGCTCCAAAAATAGAAAATTGTCATCTTTTTGTGACCATTTTTGCGTTTTTTCTTGAAAATGTGACCCATGTCTAGGGATTTTGGTGTTAAAAATGGGACCCATGTTTGCCCAATCAAACGAGAAGACACAGCACAGCCATGAGACTCAACCTAAATGCCCTCATAAATGCCACAGAAAATGCAGAGTTTAAGTCGTAGCGCATAAAACAGCAATTTAAATTTTCAAAATTATGCCAGAAAATGGCCAAACAACAAAACAAAACAAGTATTAATTTAACAGTAAAATGCTCAGTTAATTCAGCCAAACAGGCATGAGAATCTTCCTGTTTAAACAGGAATTCCTGAGGGGTGAGCAAATTTCTATGTCTTTTTAGCCTGTTTTCCTGTTTTTTCTCAATTTTCCTGTTTTTTTCATGAAATTTCATTCTCATGCCTGAGCCAAAGCATTGGCGTAGCCAGGGGGTGCGGAAAAGGCGCGCGCAACCCGGGGTCTACAACGAAAAAAAAAAGATAAGATAAAGAAAAAAAAAGAAATAGAAACAATGGGAAAACGGCATGAAAAGGGTGCAGTAGTCCTAACTACTGCTGATAATACATTTGGCGACCCGTTTGATAAAATAAATAAATAAATACTGGGGATTTATAGTGCGCTGTGCCTCCCAGATTTGTAATACCACTCGGCCTCTGCACACTTTACAGGTGTTCGCTGACCACTGTGGCCCAAGTAAGCTCCATTCCACACCAAGCATCATTTCAGGTTCTGCGACAACCTCGAGGGGCGCTGAACCTTGATCAGCCCACATATGCACCATCGCTGCCCGGGTCAGCTCCCCGAGTTTCGTACGGGTTTCCACGAGACAATTAGCAGTTAGTTCCTTGTCCAAGGGAATTTCAAGCACACTCAACTTTTGGCACCGGCGGGGTTCGAACTCGGGACCTTCTGCACCGCAAGCGAGCGCCTTACCGATTGAGCTAACTTGACTGCTATAGGCAGGTGCCGGGGCCCGTCGCCGTTTTGGGATAGGATTTATTGCACACCCTGGGGTACGCAATCCTAGCTACGCATATGCAAAGAATCAATAAATTTTCTTGTAAAAATGTCTCAAAACCCAAACTACTTAAAACCTCTTCATTATCACTATACAATGAAGCAAGTAAGCAGTAAGTTAACAGCATTTTTTGTGTGAATATTAGAGTATTTTCAAAATAGAATTTGATGTTTGTAATGCAGGAAATCAGTGTCTTAACTCCAACTGTGGACCTTTGAATTCTGTGTTCTAGCCACTCGGCTACGCTCTCCTCAAGTAATGTTATGTTCAGGAGATTTCCAAATGGATTTTGAAACAGTGTTTATGACACTTTAATAACAATGACACTATTGTGTACTAGTCAGGAGTGTCTCTGCTTTAGAACAATAGCTATTGTTTTTTGTGTAAGATATCACTTGAGTTAATGCATGTTTAATGAGAGGTTTTACCTTGCTTCCACTTAAAAAGGCTACTTGCAAGGGTTTAGAGAGATATTGTTACGGTCAGAGATGTTAAATGACCAAGGCCAAATTCACCTTTCGGGTTCTTAAATGAAATACAAAAAAATACACTGAAAAGTATTA
>JXSR01S032176.1:15322-30511 GCA_000969725.1 Ophiothrix spiculata | reverse complement strand
TTTCTCGATCCCCGATTTTGTCCTCTAGCTTTGAACATCTTTCTTGGATGAGACATATTGAAATAGGGTGGACTACATGTTATCTCATACACAAATGTAACGAACACATGACGAACAACAATGCATAAAAAAGAACAATAGTGGGATAAAGTACGTAAGTCGTACGTTTTGCTCTATACTGTGATGTGTGACAGAGCCTTAACCCGAATACGTAGGAAGTATTTCATTCAACGTTTGACCGAAACTGACGTTTGAACAGAAAATCAAAGACAAGTAGATAAAGAACTTTATAATCTTGTTGTTTTCCAGTCATGCTCTTCCATTGTTGCTTCAAAAACGTGAAAGTAATTTGAAATCAATTCCAATTTCTCGTAGTATTCCGAGTCTTAGAAGACATGTTATCATATATCATTCGACTAGGATACAAAATCAATTTGCTATGATTTGACTCGAACGTGATTCTCTTCTGAATTAAATTAGCCTTTGTGTCACTTCAACTTGATGAAAACAATCGTTGAAAAACAAATATTTTATTTCAAAATGTATATGAAAAGCAATATTTTAACATATGTTTTTAACTATAGCTTCTAAGCTTAAGGAAAAGACTATACAATAATTTATATAAGTGATTTTAAATATTCATTTGAGTTGTTTAATTTATCATTTCATACGTTGTGTTGTGTCAATTCCAATGTTTTTTTACTTTTTCGACCATTAAGCAAAAGGCCGAAGGTTTGAATGTATTTTAATTAAACTTCATTCTGAAACTGCTTTAATTGAATATCATGCGACGCTTTTGAACATATATCATTCCAGTTTTATTTGTTCTTATTTAACTGAAATAAAAATTAGCATATTAGGAGGAAATATAGATATTAAACAACACTGATTGAAGTGATATTTGTGAAAATATTTGCATGAGAAGAAATGTTTACATAATTATTAGAAAGGTGTTATATTAAACCACTTTTCTCATCTACAGAAGTCTAATTTCACTTATAACGTAGTTAGATTTTATCAAATATCAGTTACGATTTGGTTTATATCACTTTAACAACATGAACTTCAGACTACCGTGAGTGTATTTACCTATCACTTACTGATTATCTACTTAAAAACTGATTAGCAACGAGTTGAAACTTAATCATGTTGAAACAAACCTCATAGCTTTCCTTTGCATTTGTGTCTTGCGATGATTCCTTCACGACACATTGACAGGATATACCTTGATATTCTTTATGAACAAATATGGCTCAGTAGATTCTTTTTAATAATTTTCAAAGCACATATATTAACCCTAGTTCTATTTTACCCCTTACCGAATGTTTTTTGCCATTAAAAACTCCTTGCGCGCAGTGCTAAACAGATTTGTATACCTCTAAGATCATCCTTTGCGCTTGTTTGAGAAAAAATAAACCTCCACCTTCAAGAGGGGTTGGGGGTACAGTATCCGTTCAAAGTTCGGAGGTTGGGGTGGTGTAACTTCATGATTTTAAAAATGTATTTTTAGTCATTTACTTAACAGATATTCACTTGAAATTTGGTAATTAGGTAAACCTAGTAATATTCTATAATATTTAGCAAAAACAAAATGGTAACAATATCCGATTTTTTTAGAAAATTTAGATTTTTTACCCATACTTTCCCTAAAAATGGCAATTTTTCACATTTGGGAATTATGACGTCATAGCGATATAATACATTAACGGATGACCTTGAATTTTGTATCAATGGAAATCGGGGACTGATACCTATCAAAACCACATACGGGTGTCTGGAGGACTCGCTATGAAAAATTAAGGGGTGGGGTGCCCCCCCCCCCCCCTCCGTGTAATGTGTTTGTGAAAATCGCTAGTAATGGCCTACAGTGAGTCTTATGTTTTGGGTGCTGGAACCTGATCAATATGATAGAAGACAGTTCAAAGGTGGTACCATTGCTGATGAAATTAAAAAATCGACTTTAGATGTAATTTTTTTACTATTCTCAGCTTCCGTATCACGTAAAATATGCCGACCTTAAGTTGCTTATTGCTATGTCGGGTCACATACAAATTTTCTAGCTATCCGATAAAACTAAGGAGATTTTCTTTCCCAAAAGTTATAAAATCCACAGCTAGCAGAAAAAAAAACCGGTTTCTACAATCTATTAAATTGCCCTGACTTCTTAACCATTTGGTATAGTGCCCATATTAGGGACGAGAAATCTAGAAGTCAGTCGTGACAACATGTAAAAATACGCGCATCTATCTGAGAAGAAGATAAAGAGCGAACGGAATAAGAGAAGCAAGGTATTGATTGATGCAAACGCCGAGCCAAGAGTCGAGTCGTTTTTCTTATAAATAGTATTTTAGCGAGATTTGGTATAGTGCCCATGTCGCATCTCCATATTACGTTACCGCACTCTAAAAAAGGTTGTGTTAAAAAGGGTGACCAATTGAAATGTAGCAGCGTATTCCAGCATAGCCTTATAGCTTGGTCACAATAATCGTACGAGCGGCTTACGAGCGGTGTTTAGTACATCTAATAGGACCACGCGACGCCCTCGCTGCTCGCTTTACCCACTGCTCGTGATCCTTTTAAACGGACTAAACACTGCTCGTAGGCTGATCGTACGATTGTTGTGACCACAGCTATATGCTAGCTATTCATTTATTATTCTTTAAAGTCGCATAACAACGTATTGGTAACTTATGCCCAAATAAATAAAATGTTTTGATTTTTTCGTACGACTTATAAAACATTTGCCCGCGCGGCATCATGTGAAATATACTGCCCACATACACACGTCGCATGTGCGAATAGATTTACATATACAGTATTACCACAAAAATGCATAAACGAAAGATATTTGAATCATCACCCTGGGTAACTGGGTATTTTAAGGGGGAAACCACCAAAAATGGGAGACCTGGACAGGTCTGGAGACATACAATATACGGTATCAAAATAGTCTCACATAGATAAATGTGTAGACCAGGACCTATTCAACAAGATAATGCTCTAAAATGTTTTACGATGTTCATAGATTGTTCTAAAAATGATTTAAAATTAAGAGTAAATTAATGTATTTATTCTATAGTATTGGAATATCTTTACAGTAAATGAATTCATTATCGTGAATGAATAACGACATTTCCCGAACTGTCGTATTGTTGTATTATTGTACTCAACTGTCGTGAATACCCACTCTGTGAAAAGAACAGGAGTCAGTACACACAGAAAAAAGTTGTGCACCATTACCCAACATTGTGTCAAATTTTACCCAACATTGTGCAAAATTTTACCCATCCTGTTAACCATGTTCCCTTTTTGACACAACTTTTTTCTGTGTGTATTGCCTCATTACTACTAGGTTTTAACAGATAATTGTCCGCGGCATCGCCTTTGTTATTTCAATACGAAGTGAAATAGTTCTTCGAATTAACGAGCAATTTTGATCCAACCGATAAAAGGTTAATTATACATGTATAGGGCTACTTTCTCTACTTCAGAAAACTTCTTGGACAAATTCATATGTTATTCGATAAATACCTACAGATTGCGGAGATTCAGAAAGCGTATTTTGTCAAATCTAATATCTCTAGTTCTTTTGAATATTTGCTAAAAATAAAGTTTATTAATATATATGTATATAAATGCTATTTTTTATGAAATGTTGTTGAAGTAGAAATTGGTTTTGTGCGTAATGAAGGTGCGTCTAATTTGGACTTTGGCAAGTATATTGAGTGTTAACGCCGTTATTGTGGACTTTGGCAAGTAAATTACATACTAAGTCTTTAGGACGTCAAGCCGATGTGTTTGTCAAAGCATTCTATTTTGTCCTGCTGCTAGGTGACATTTGATGAAAGCCTGTGTGATTTTAATGATCTACTAAGCCAGGTTATGATAGGAAATAAATCAGTCATTTTTCTTAAAAATAGAAGTCACAGTTCAAAATAACCAACATTTGTTTGCTGTCTCTTTGTGTTGTTACTTTTGTTTTAAAAGTTCTGATATAATTCACTTAATGACAAATGATACTTTTCCACCATCACCCAAAAAGATAATACAATTAAACACCAAGTTATCATCTCGTATCTAGGGTTATATGTTAGTTTTCGTAAGTCCAAAAATAGTATGACTTTTTCTTGTGTATGGCCACTGCGTGGGAAACTGCATGGTCGTTGTTCTATTTCAATCAGGCACACGCCTTTTCCATCAATTTATGCGCATATCCAGCAGGTATGTAAAAATCGTCCATTAAAATCTCAACTAGACGGCAATTTTAAGACGTAAGACATCAACTAAACGGAAGTGATCAAGATGCGGACATCACAAAGACATAATAGCAATATGACTGGTTCAGCGCGAAATCGGAATAAATAAAATTTACAGACAAAATAACATTCAACGTTCTTCTTTTGTATACTAGTATTCCACTTAAAAGAATTCACACTATATTGACTCGGGATGGTCACTTCAAACCTCGTCATATTAAAAAGATGAAGATCTCCCACTATTACCTTGTTTAGGCTTTCGCCAAAGAAACCCAACTTGGTACTTGGTACCAAGTAAGCTAAAGGAAGCTTTTTCTTCAACAGGGCTCCAAGATGTTTTTTTAATTCAGTTTTGAATGCAGGAGGAAGACCGGAGTACCCGGAGTAAAAACCTGCGGAAGCGAGCATGGACTGAAAACCAAATGCACATAACCTGGGACCTCATTGGTGCAAGGCAAGGGAACTACCGCTGCGCCAACCCGACCCCCCCCCCCCCCCCAAAAAAAAAGGGGTATGTTTTGACCCTTACTGTTAGGGTCAAACTATACTTCTTATGGGGTACCAAATATTTGGTGCAACAAGTCTTTGTTATCTTATAATCTGATATATAATTCCAATGTATTTCCTAATAATAACGGAGGCTTCGTGGTGAAAAATCAATACACCAAATGTGAGGAGTATTTGGTGAAACTTTTTGTTGATTTACAACATTAAGTATCCGTTATTGATTAGAAGATTCATTAGAATATATGTTAGATTATAAGATAACAAATACTTGTCTCACAAAATATAGATAAAAAAAGAACTATAATTTGACCCCCACAGTAATTTTAAAGCAATTATTTCTAGTTGTGCGTTATAAAGAAACAGATCATGCGTGGTATATATACGCTTAAACAACCACCTTATTAAATGTAATGGGTCTAAAATGATTCTTAACGAATAAATATAAGACCTTAATCATCAAATCAAATCTTAATCAGCAAATTTTGAACATTAGAAAACATAAAAGCATTGTTAAATGTAATGGGTCTAAAATGATTCTTTACGAATAAATATAAGACCTTAATCATCAAATCAAATCTTAATCAGCAAATTTTGAACATTAGAAAACATAAAAGCATTGTTCATATTGTTGGTGTTTTCTTCACTATTATTCGAAGGTCAGTAATGCCAAAATTAAAAAATGGTAGTGTCATTGTGCCAATTTCTTATTATCAGCATTCGATGAATTCCATGAACTAGTTACCATCTTAATCACTTTCATAATTTCACTAATTGAGCTTCAGCAAGCTTCCGGATGAAAAGTTAATAGAGTTTTCAGTTAATAGCGTCTGTGACATTTGCAAATTAGTAAATACAATATGGACAATTATTTCTATCATGACATTGGAAAAATGTTTAACTAACAGATTGATGCATCTTGACATAAGAATAAACAGAGTTAGTGGTAAGTACCCAAGCTTAGTCATTCTCCAATATTAACCAATATATAGATGTATATGAATATACAAACATGTCGAAACATTTCATGACAGAGAGTTGATAGCTGTTTAAAGCGTTCAAGAACGATGAACTGTACTGAGAGAGTTTAGTACGTCCAAATTAAATTTCATTCTGATTCTTGCAGACTTCTAACTTGTGCATCACCCTGACAAAAACAGTTATTTAAAAAACTCTTAGTGTGTATTAATCCCAAAATGTTACATTTTTAGCCAAATATGGACATCCTTTAACCATATTTGGGCATAATGCCCATATATGGTAATTTTTATTGAATATTCCTAGATGATTATAATTGGTATTTATTTTTATTTTATAGCCTAATAGCCTAATTATTTTAATTATTATTATAGCGTAACGAAGAATTGAAAAAGAAATTTTGCAAAATATTCAAAATTTAGAAGAAGGGGCTTTGAAATTTGATTAGCTGATCTACAAAACGGCCTACGTCCACTTTAAACAATAAAACAATAGCCAGTTAGTAAATCATATTTGACGAATTATCTAAATTACAGCTATCTATAAAGACATATTCGTACAGAATGACTAAAATCATTATTTGTAATCTAGGGACACATTTTAATGTCTTACTAAACAGTTTTGCCCTTTTCTCGAAAAGTGTAAAATGAACGTAAGCCGTTTTGCAAATCAACTCTTCATATTTTCGCAAATGGCAAATATGAATTTAATAATTTCGCTTCGCACTCAATATACCTGCTCCATTAAGTTTAACATCATAACAATATACTCCCTAGAGATGGAACACCAAACATTCTGAACGTTTGCAATATAAATTACCTATTCGGTCATTATCAAATGTAAACAGTTGTAAATGAATGTTTGTCAAATGACTCTCAAGTGGCGAAGTCAATCTTACATTTACATGAGTTTAAATACAAGAGTATCTCACCGAGAGATACAATTATTGCAAACAACTGACCTACGATCAAAAACGGTAAAAGACGGTTTGGATTTTTTTTTATCCTGCAATTAGGTGTAGATAGAATTGGAACGAGTAATGGCACGAAATCAAGTGGAAAAGTGGGACGCGTAGAAAGTGGGACGCATAAGATTGTGTCGCTACTTAAAGGAATGTAGCTTAATTAAAGAAGTGACAAAGGCTGGGTCAACCTAAAAATCTTTTTGATTGATTTGATAAACATGTACTCAAAGACGTGATTTTAATTACCTGAAAGCGGGTTAATGTGCATTACGTTTATTTTTTTATTTTTACAAAAATGTCCTGAAATCAACTTTTAAGGGCATCTTATTTCGATGTAACTCTATTTTGTTTTCACACGAGGTGGAAGATATGCTAGGATTTAATATAACTCCCGAATTACAAATGTTCTTAGTTAATAATGAAACGCTAAAGTTTATAAAGAGCGGATGAAATACTAGAGAAATCGTTTTAATCAAAGCACTGGTATTGTATACAACTGCATATGAACTTTAAATGACGTTATTTTATGAACTGCAGGTCATACAAAGAAAACAAAGTAGTCTTACTAAAAACTCTGAGTCAAACAAAACTCTATAATTTGAGGATCAGATAGGATTATATATATTTTAACAGAAACTTTTTATAACTTTTTAAATATATATTTAAGAGGCATATAACATGGCATAATGGCATATTCTTTAAATGGGGTGTTGGTTGGTTGGTTATTTTGTTTGTTTATTTGTCCATTTGTTTAGTTAACAAAGACAAAAATATACCTTTTCTTAAGAAGGCTTCTGTTTTAAATTGTAAAATGTAAACAATTCTAAGTTTAAAAGACATTAATGGCCTTTCCACCCGCTCAATTCTCGGGACATTCAAATGTTGGTTGTTGATTCACGCCCCGTGCATGTCAATAGTATGTATTTTTTTCGCCCAAACATTATGTATTAGGTGTAATACGAAATATTCAACTAATACAGAAATATCCTAAGAAATAATTGAATGCATGTAAAGTACCTTCCACGAATAGGCATAAGGCGCTAAAAAAACCTCGCGAAAGAACTTTTTAAGGGGTTTGCTCATTTCATAGCTGTTAAGTTAGTGAATTAATTACTTGGTTACTAGCTTTAATAGTTAATAGTTACCTAATAGATAATAGGTTTAGTAAGTTGATTAGTTAGTTAGATATTTAGTTAGTTAGCCTGTAAATTAGGATGTTTGTTGGTTAGTTAGTAGTGAGCATTTCTATTCTCTCTTTATAAAGATAGAAACTAAGATTGTTACCCTTTTGCATTGTTATGTTTTAAATAAAATTGATTGACACTTAATTCTTGGTGATTTTGTGTTCTTGACCTGACGTCACCTACGATATCAATCGGTTTCCAAGATCTTAGTGGGTGGATTCTTGAAAAAGAGTGTTTCGGGAAAATTATGCAATATTCAATGGATCTTAAAAAGCGCAATTGTCCATAAAAAGCGCGATGATTATAACCCGTTATGGTTGAAATAGATTACGGGCAACGTAATGTTATTGACATTTCTTACAAAGTACGCAGAGCGAAAGTAGCTCATTTAATAGTTATCGTTCAATCACCTGACCAGCCTGACCTGACAAAGTGTCTAAGTGGGAGTCAACGTCAAAAAAACGGAGGCAATTGTGCTGGTAATGGAACTGTATTCATGTTCAAGCACATTCTAATTATACTTTTATACAGTGAGACCTGTTGATGCTTAAATGTTATAGAGACAAATAGAATCCCACTGGCATTTTCTTGATGAATGGAACACTAGCACGAAATGAAAAGAGGGAAAGGAAAAACAAAAACACACATTTATATTTCATAAGATAATTTGTTTAGTGCTCATGATACTTTTCCACCCACAACCTTTTCCATAGTCTCGTATGAATAAAATTGCCTTCTTGTAGCCATCTCCTTTTTAATACAACGCTTGAAATGTGACCTCCTATTTTAAGGAATAAAGAAGATAATAGAGGTATAATGAACTCTGAGAGCAGGTCCATTTGAGAGTGCTCATTACATTTAATATGTTACCATTCTTACTCGTTTGATAAATTTCAAAACTGTTTCGTGATGCACAGAATGTACTCCATACCCGGACTCCATCCCAGATGGAATTTGACTAAAGCAGGAACGTTAATGTTTGCTTCTCCACTTTCCCATTGATATTTTGATGGATCTCTTTATGTCACAAAATAGTAAGAAAAAATCCACGGAACGGAAATTAAAAGATTCATTCGAAGCATTTGAATGGAAAGACGGGTATCGTTTAGACACATTCACCTCTATTCTATTCTCCTTTTATGTTTCGCCTGCCCACGTGAGTTTAAAATTGCCTTAGCCTTCATCAATCTGTAAATACGTAAAATATTTGGTTGAAATGAAAAACAAACTCGTTTTTTAGAATCACATTATTTAATGTCACCAGGAAATTGATTACTAAACATGAGCTTAAATTAAGACATGGATAATGCAATAATCAAAAAAATGTTTATAAGCTTTGGATGTGAAATGTGAAGAAACAGTCAGCATTATTTGGTAAATATTTCTATTTTGGCATAGAAAACAGGCACAAAACTTTATGGGTTTACACATGAAAACAAGGAGCTTGTACATGTAGTCAATTTTTCATACTTCAATATTCAACTAATCCCAAAAAATGGTTACATGTAGAAAAATAAAAACTTTGCACACATTGTAATACATCCCTTTACTAAATACTTGTAAAAATTGTAATATCACAGCATTGTTGGTTTTTGAGTTATTAACAATCACAAGTTTGCAGTTTAAACTAAACAATTAAAGAATTAATGTTACCCATGAAAATGTGATTGTGCTTTATCATGTTTATGCGTATTCATTAGTTTTCGCGCAAAAACTTGATTGACATGTTCAATATAAACAACACATTCTGGAATGCATGGAATGCAGGTATCCGTAATTTGCATAATAGATATACTAAAAGAGAATTAAATTATTATTCAATTTAAATTGTATCAAATTTGGTTTAATATAAAGTCTGATCATGATCATTTAAAGAAAAAAAATGCACATTAAGATACCAAAAAACGTGTATGCTTATTTTTTTGTTGAATTTTGAACAAATGCGTTTCTGACATAGGTATCTATCTTTGTTGATAACTCAAAAACTAATAATACGGGTATCTAAAAGAGGGGTGTAAAATAATATGTGCAAAGTTTCGTTTCTCTACCTGCTATAGTCTTAGCACAAGGTAATTTTTCTACATGTAGCCATATTTGGGACACCTGGTATATAATACTAGTATAACATATTACATGTCACACTATTTCATGAGTCTGACTGTGATAGCTCTATTTAGCTTTCAAGAACGATGCACAATGCTGAGTATGTATTAGTTTAGTATGCCCCAATTAAAGATTAAATTCATTTCTCTGAAAGACGTGATTACTCACTTTCATGCGTTGATTGCATTGTATATACATTTTGAGTAAATATCGCTATGAAATAATCCGTCAGTTGAACTGTGAGACCAAAGAAAAAAAGTCTGTCTCAGCTTCCCGCGCGCACAGCTTTTAAAAATCCAAATTTAGCGCATTTGTTTTAAAGGTTTTTGAGAGATATTCAGGGGGTTATCTTTTTTTCCTACTACTGGGAAAAAAATGAAATAAACGGCCGCGAAGCGGCCGCGAAAAAAACCAGTGGCCAGATAATGCAATAAAAACATAGGGGGTATTCCCGCATCCGCGTAGCCCTTTTTTACTAAAAAAAACAAAACAAAAAAACGCATATCGCTTAGGGTTTTGACCTTAAATAAGCTGAGACAGAGTTCTTTTTTTTTGGCCTAAGATAAACAACTTGGAAGCAAAGAATTGTAGATCATAAGACAATTATGTACTAGGAAGTCTTCAATATGTAATAGAAGGAAATAAGATGTTTTTTTATTAATATGTAATCCAAAATGATTAATAAACAATTTTAAGCGAATCTACAAATCTACGAATAAACTTACATTGAAGTCATCTGTCATAGTTTTCACTATTAACTATAACATAGCACCAGGTTAATTTTGGTACACTGTATTACAATTCTCGAGACCTGTCCAGGTCTTACATTTTTGGACAAGCAGATGGTTAAACAGAATATATTAACTAGGGTATTTAGTATGTTAGTTGCCTGAGGTGAACGGAGATTTAGGAAAACATAATTGGAAAGCTTCAGGTAAATATCTGCTTTAGTTTATATTTTACAGAAACGCAAAACTTATTGTCAATTGAAGGTTTTGAAAGTTTAGAATTAAGCATTAAACATGGTTAAAATCTAATAATTACGTTACCAAGTATCCATTCCCTTCCGTACAGTTTTGAAATATGCCGACTATTCATGATATTTGGAGGAATGATCTTTCTTGAGAGTTGTCAAATGTCTTTGTTGACTTTGTTGTTTGTAGCGCCCTGGAAAGGGATTTCAAAGACTCACAACACTTGGTCAGTTTAGGCAGAAATATTTTTGAACAACATGCTAGTATTATATAATCGTCTATATCAATTTGTAGAAATTTTGTTGATTTTTGGTGGTTACGTAATATTTCTACAGACATGTAAATATAGCCAATATTTGTGTTTTGTATCATCATGTTATTTATTATACAGGACATGTTCAAAAATATACAGTTTTTCTTAATTTTCTCGATTTTGTTAAAATGTTAGATAGGTAACCATTAATAAGCGTGACTTTCAACAATGACGTTTGATGTATCCTTGGGAATTTTTATGAACAGTATTCAATGAATTCCATGATCTTTTCACTATTTTAGTCATTTCATTTATGGTTAAGTCTCAATAAGTTTCAAGATTTATAAAACATTGATTAAGGTTTCAAGATAACCATGTGAAATGTGCAAATTAGTAAAAACATATTTCTAATATATAATGTCAATGAAAATTTGATTAAAACTAAGCAGGTCTTCGTAGCTGCTCTAAATGAACATATTAACATGTCATGTTTATTAAAGTTTTTCCCTATTTACACATGCAAGAATATCACAAATTTTGGGCGTACATATGGAATAGAGACTCTTTTTTTTTTAAACGAACCTTTACTCGGGATTTCACGTCCATAATCAAGGTCAAAAAGGCGTAAACAGACTACTTGGAAAAAGTTGACGCTCTTTTCGCCGAAACCTCATAATTTCATGATGTTATGACATTTCGATTGTTTTCAAATATTGACAGATTGTATAGCTTTGAATATTTTTTATTGAATTACAAATAATATTTTATAAATATGTGGTGTTGATTTTGAATGACAATATAATAAATTCGCGTTGTTTTGCCTGAAAAAGGGACGTGAACTACGATTCTATGATCTCCCGATTTGAGCTCTGCATTGCCTCTTTTTAATATCTACATACCGTCTTATATTAGCATTCGTATAACTTACTTTCAAACTGAGCATTCCATCGAGCATACGGCATTCTAATGTTTATGTTTTAGATTTCTGTTCACCATCTCAAGTTACCTCAGCAGTTATTCACTCGCTTTGTACTGCATAGCTAACCTGCGCCATATGCCATGGTCCCACAAATGCAGTGGAGTCCCCACAAATGCAGTGGAAAATATTTCTCTTTTCATAATTACAAATAGTTAGGGTTCACATTTCTCTGAGCAGATGGAGAGTATTTACTCTTAAGCTTTAAAGATAAATGAACTGTGATGAGAGAGTTTAGTTAGCTGATAGCAACTAAATTTGAATTCATTTCTCTGTGAGACGTGATTACTCAAATAATGGGCCCTTTTAGCCTAAATGATTTTGTGATGTGATTAATGAATATGAAATTACATCGAAGCGTCATTGACCATTGCTTGCTAAATACAAAGACATGAATCCCAAAATTCGCTTTATGAAATACCCCTTGTACAATTAAGTTTACAATACTTGAGTAAATTCTGGCTGACGTGGTAACCGCATATTACTCCACTAACCAAGCGCAGTTTTACATAAATATATGCTTGGTCAGTTTTGAATTTATACGTACATTTAATGGTCATATGTTTGATGTGCTAAACACGAATCAAATCAAAGGAGAAAACAAGCAGAAACATCGTTGGCATTACATATTGCTATAAGCGAAACTTATATAACAATGTTTCAAATAAGTCACCTTTCTGAAGGAGAAGAATACATATGAACAAATATTTTTACTTGTATCTAAAAGTAATAGAAAAAAAATTAACAGTATTATTTAAGATGTAACACTAAACAGTTTGAAAGCATGCATTATAAATGGCCCATTGGGTAATTATCGCATGTAAATAGTTGTAAAGTTTGCATGTTTGTTAAATGGCTCGCAAGTAGCAAAATGTGAAGTACGTCTTACGATATATTGACCCTTGAATATTGCAAACAACTGACCTACGAACAAAGACAGTAAAGGGCGGTTTGGATTGTGTTGTTGTCTTACTATATGATCCTGCAATTAGATTAAGATTGGAACGAGTAACGACACGACACGAAGTCAAATGGAAAGTGGGACGCGTAGAAATGTAGAACGCATAAAGATTTGTTTTCCTACTTTGAGGAGTGCACCTATATAAAGTTGTGAAGAAGCTCGGGTTAACTTCAAATTGCATAGATTTATTTGATTGATATATTACCTTGAGACGTGTTTTTTAAGCTGACATTATGAGTTTAGCTTTTTTCCCAAAAGAATCCTTGGTTGAACTTTTGAAGTATATAATGGTTCTCATACGAGGTGACAAAGAAATGGTAAGATCATATATAACTCTTGAATTTCGAATTCTCTCAGGAGAGATTATGCTTTGAGAAAGGGTCAAATAACAACACTTCCTGTCGGAAAGAATTGCCAAATACAATTCTGTCTTACTGTCATTAAATTAAGTTTGAGGAAAATGGACCAACTTTAAATAATCTCATTATACGACCTGCAGGTAGATCATGCAAAGAAACGTAATGGTTTTACAATTGAACTCTGAGGCAAACCGAACTCTATAAGGATCTGCTTGGCTTGTTCTATTTAAGAGGTATGATTTAAACCATCTACATCTACGAACTCTTTCTTCCTTAGACCAAGGTCATGATAAAGTCTGTTAGTATTTATTTAGGAGTTAATGGCTCACAGTATCGAAAAAAAGGTTCATAATGTTTATAAATGTTGTCATGGACATTCAACAGTGTAGTTTCTGTACTATGTCCTTTTCTATAAGCAGGTTTGTAGTTCTTTCCCAAAGTGATGATCAGTGAGATTGTAAAAAACACAAGCTTGTTTGAACACAGATTGGTAGAAAAAATAGTAAGTGTATGCAAACGTGACGGATATATGCAATTACTACACCTCTTGAATATTTATAATGTAATACAGTCTTTTTATTGGTTTAATAGCGGAGACGCGCAAAAAGTATTTTTGGCAACTTTCCCGCGGGTGCGTTAATACTCAAGTACTGCTGCGCGGGTATACGTTTAAGCGTTGCGCCTGTTTGTTTTACACACACACGGGGAAAGAAGTAAAAACTTCCGCATGGTACTACTACCGTATGGCTCACGGCAAAGTATTGAATTTGTTGATTTTTGCTTTATTTTTAAGTTATATTTTGACTTTTTTGAGGTGTAGTAAAACAAATACAACATGGTTTATTTCAGAGACGTATTGCAAAATACTGTCCCTCGGTGCGCCTCGGGAGGAAGTCTCGATCATCCAACACCTCGGGGACAGTATTTTGCGATACTTCCCCTCAAACCATGTTGTATTTGTATATCATCAAGAGATTGGTTGAAGAAAGTATGTAGTCAGGCGAGAGACATCATGCCTCCAAACAGAAAGGGTCGGTTACCAAAGTTATGTCACCTGATCTTGGTACAAGCATCATAAACCCATAACTTGCTTTGGTAATGATGCCAACACTGATGGTTTCCGCTTCCAGGCATTGGTGTGCCAGAAGCAACTGAAATGGACTATACGTGAGCTGCACGGTATTAACCTTCCCTGGAGAAAATCGAGTACAATTCTAGTACAAGATTGGAATGTGCACATTTAGAACATCATTTGAGTACACTTTAAGTACAATTCTAGTATAAGATTGGAATGTGCACATTTGGAACATGATTCGAGTACACTTTAAGCCTTTAGTGGCCATATGGGTCATTTTGACCCATGACAAGGGGGTTCTTTTCCAGCAACATTTTGAAGGGTACATGAGTACTTGGTTTGTTTGGAATGTATTTAACTGCAAAGTAGACAAAAATTCTTCTTTAATTGCTACACAGTTTCATTCATGCATATGTTCATATAACCAGAATAAAGCGGAGATTTAAACCTATATATTTTGTATGATAAAGTCTAGAATTTTGATTTTTTTTTGGTGTCAAATGATATTTTGGTGAAAAGCAGCACTAGCAAACTACTTGTATAACCACATATTGTATATACACACTCTGGCATCGTCGGATGCGACTCTCAATTATACCCTC